>JASCZW010010750.1:0-35052 GCA_034211315.2 Aedes japonicus | reverse complement strand
ACCGACCACCAGCCTTCATTCTATTCACGTCTCTTTAAACTGTACGTCTGCTGTAGATGTTTTAGTTCATGGAGACGGCATGGACCACTAGCACCTGAGCGCGATAGCGCGCTCTCCGTTCCCTCTACTTCTATATTTCCACCTCTTTCCTTGTGAGTCCCTTTGTCGAAATCTACAAGACATTCGGCATATCATCATTGACACTATTTACAGGCCACTTGAGATCGGCGACAGTGGTTAGTAGTTACTACTTTCTTTTAAAGCTCGACCTTCTGTTCGCTGGCTTATATTTTACATATAAGTCCAGCGCCCTTAGGCTACTCAGTACAGATAATTCTGTACTACCGTCGTTATACAATGCTTCACGTATTGAGCCATAACTTCCGTTTAACCCCCAAATGCCCTCCTAGCAGTACACTCCACTAATAGATGATTAACTGCCGTTAATTCAAGGCCCGTGAGAGAGTCGGGCATGTCCTCACCTCAGCCGAGTCAGAATCTTCTGATCTCGAGGGTAGGGCATATCTTTCCACTTCTTGGTGTGACGTAGGACGCATGACGGTTGTTATGTCAAGTTTCTTCCCACGTACAACGGGAGGTCCACTTCACCCAGCGGGTAGCGTCGCTGTAGGGGATAGGTAAATCTCCCAACTGAGCATGACGACCTTGGTTTGTTAGATTATCAGCAGCCTCGTTACCAGGTATACCTGCGTGCTCAGGTACCCAGACAAAGGTTACGTTAGCAAACTGTTGTACTTCTGGCAAGCCATAAACTCCCACCCTGCCCATTCTCAAGGGTAGATAGACAACTCGCAGAGTCGGAGAACACAACAGTCTGAGTCCCATTTGACAACTTGCATGCCTTCAAGAGCGCGTTGACCTCAGCTGAGAAGATATCGCAGATGCCGGATAGCCGACCGCAACGGCTTATGGCCCCTCCAGATACCCCGTACTCAACCTTTTACTCTATTAACGAACCGCCCGTAAATAACACGTTCATCCCATCATATGTGCAAGCAATTTCCCCATAGGCCGCTTTTGCCACTTCGAGGGTTGCTCCACATAACTGCCGGATACGCTAATCCACTTTGGGCGTGTCGAGTTCCATGCCCGTTGCCATAGCCTAGGGAGCTGACAGAACGTGGGTATCCTCTGCGTCTAGTCACCACTCTTTACTCTACAGACGGTAGGGTCTGTACTCGAGAGTGGGTTCCCTTTATAATAAACTCATGGCTTTGCAGCCATTTTCTTCAGTTACAATATTTACCAAGGGGACCTTACCTCATTCCACCAATTGGGTAGCTATAGGTGAGGTCTGAAAGGTTCCACTACAAATCCTATAGGCCTAATTGTATTGAGGTTCTAGGATTTTAAGCAGGGATATTCCACCCCTGCTCAATAGTTCCGATCCATCGAGTATGCAGGGTACGATCAACTCTCGTGAAATGTTGGTCAATGTACAGCGCGAAGCTTCAGAGAAGCGGCCGTTTAAGGCCTGCAGGACGTTCAACTTAACGTTATCATTACACTTCACTGCCTTTGCGTGTTTCACAAACTGCAGTTTGTGATCAATCGTCACGCCAAAAGCTTCATTTGCCGCACTGTCTTGACCTCAAGCTCGTCGATACAAACGTGAGGTAACCTTGTGCGGTGAGTATGGCCAAATTAGGCGTGCATGGTCTTAGACTTCTCGGAGGAAATCTTAAACCCAACCCTTACTGCCCAGCCAGTCATATTATCCACTGCTTTTTGCATTCTGCTTCTGACTGCCCTCATATATTTACCGAATACAACGAGGGTTCCATTGTCAGCATACAGTAGGATATGTACGTTTTCGGAAACACCCGTTTAAACACTGAGTTCATTCCAATGAGCAACAGTGTTACAGATATGACAGACCCTTGCGAGATGCAATTCTCTAGCAGCCTTGGTTCAGAGGCTACGTCAGCGTTCAAGACTCGAACTATTGTTTAGGAAGTTGTCCACGTAAGCCAACATGCACCGTTGGAACTTCCATTTCTTGAGGGTAGTGAAGATAGGAAGCATCCATGGCATATCATATGCCTTGGACAAATCGAAAGATACTACATCAACGTGTAGGTTCTCCGCGTTTCCCTTGTCCAGTAAATGATCGAGCTAGGAGAAGAACGTCACCGACCCGTAGCCGCATCGAAATGCGTGGTACTGTTGGTGGATTCGTTCATACCTCTCCAGCTCAGTGTTTTCCCCATACAACTCAACAGTGTGATAGGTCTATATCCATCCGTTAGGGACATATCCTTCCCAGGTTTGTGAATAGGAATGACCACACGTCTGGAATCATGCCGGATTGCCAGACTTCGATCAACGTGTCCAGAAAGGCCAACCGATCGATAAGTGGCAGTTTCCTCAGGAGAGGATAGCCAATGATCTGGCTCCGACCCCTATCTGTCATGTGGTTGTGGTGTCACTACACGGACCTTTGTTGGTACTACGGTACCTCTCCCCTCTGCCAGTGTCTTTGCACGACGGAGCTTATCACTACGATTGCTGCTTGGCCGACACCTTAGCAGTGTTGAAACTCCATCAATTTTATGGCCCGAGACGGGTCATCAAGAGCCATTCTACGTGGCGCTCGCAGACTTTAACGTCTGTTCTTAACCACGGTGTGAACATCTGACCCCACCAGGGTAGCAGATCTCTTACCCTTCCACCTCCGGCCTTTGGCATATGTCGATGCGCGGCCACACTCCAATCAGTTGGGCTGAGTATAGCGTTATTTGGCATCTTATGGGAGACTTGTTTGCCGAGGCCATCCCAATTCGCCTCGTTCCAATTGCACTTTAGCTTTGCAACAGTATGATGGGGAGGCCTACAGCCTGTAGACAAGGCGATAGGAAGTGGTTGCTACCGTGTAAGTCATCTAATACTTGCCAGTTAAACCTGGCGAAGCCACACCAGGAGGCGATGAACAGGTCGATAGCGGTGTTTCGACTCCCGACCACAAAGTGGCATGGTAATTTCATGAAAAATCGGAACATTTAGTCGCTTGGTTTAATGCACGCACATGGCAGTTGATGAACTAGCGTAGTCTTAAGGATGTAATTAATAACAGAGGACACATCGAATGAATTTGTTTATTAGACCCAACAAAGATAAAGAAAGAAAGAAAGATAGAATAAATAACTCGAAAATGTTGATATTATTTCCTAAATTATGGCAGGGAACGGCCTCATCTGGGGTGACTGTTTTAATCAGTTGTTAAGAAGTAGGTCCAAAACTCCTACATTTTCCCAACTATTTCACTTTTAATGATACGAACGTAAGCTCTATCTATCAGAGTAATGATTCGATGTATAATTTAGAATACATCATCTAGAAAATCATCAGTTTCCTACTTGCCGAACAAATTTGATCAATTTTTTTGCATTTAGTCGCGTGTTCCGGAGGGAATGTCTTCATTAGCTCCTTCTCACAACTAGGCTTTGTTAGAATGTGATGTTGAAAATTGAGTTAAATTTGTTTCATATTTGGATGATCAGAAATCACTATTTATTTCATGTTTCTTCCAGTCATTTTGAGGTTGATCTATGCTTATGATTATATTGTCCATCATCTGGCACTATCATATGCAATGAAAAATATGTCAATCAATTATGCTTCGCTGCTGAGCGGCAGCTATGGCATCACTGTTGCTTTTGAGTGAGCGCATGCTTCTTCTCTTCTTTGTAAAAAACACGGCCAACCATTTTAACTCATGATGTAGAAGGAGATGTTTGCTCATCACCATGAGGCACTAAAAGAGGACAGTAATGTTGGCTAGAATGAAAGATATGAAGAGAAAGTGTGGAAAGTTCCGTCAATGTACGGTAGGTTAGAAATAGAATATTGAATAGTATTGAAAATTGAGCGGAAGGGCATGGGTAAAGTAGCACTCGAACCAAGGACGTTACTATTGCCGTACATCCCACTGCGGGGTAGGTCAAGGCGCGGACGAATCAGCCACCTCAACAGGTCTGTTGCCATAGGAAAGAAGCTCGAGCTTCGTATCCAGAAGAATCGCAATACCCATCACTTGCAGATACCGATTCCATCTTTTGACGACACCGTTCAGCTGCGGAGTGTAAGCGATCATGAACTGATATCTTATGCCCTCACTTACGAAGAAATTCTGTAGTCGCTAGTTGGCATACTCTCCACCACCATCAGACCGTACAATTCTGGGCTTACGATTGAAAAAAGTTCCGGCATACCTGACATATTCAACCATTCGATCAGCAGCCTCTGACTTCTTGCACACTCAGCGTTGGCGTCTTCATTGGTCCACATTGGCCCGTATGCACCCAATCCAGAACTTGCGGTGACTTCTTTTAGGCTTTCCGTGGAATTGGAGTTCTTGACAGCTTCCTTTCCATGTAGGTCTTACATTTCAGCCGAATTCCGCAATCCTTCACCAACACTGCTTCAACTAGGTTTTCTTTACACAGCTTATTCCCAACCACCTGATCTCTATGGCCAAATTTGCGATACCATTGATGCTGGCATAACTCGTTGAGTTGTTTGCCTTCAACCTTCAGTGCTTCTTCGGCTATTGTTAGGTGATAGAGGTTGTCGCAGCGTTCTCCTTTTGCAATCATTTTGCCAGATTCATCCGTGATGTCACAACAATATTTCCTGAACGCCACCAAAAATCCCTTGGAAGTTAACATTCTCACAGACAGTAGTCCACTATTGAGCGACGGAACATACAGCGCATTCTCCACAACTTGATTTACAGTCGGTGAATCGTTTTTCTGCTTCTTCTGATCGCCTTTCGGCTTCTGCTGTTCCGACAACGATGGACAACCCTTGCGAAATACCCTTTCTGCCTACAGAAGAAATACACACATTCTAAAACGGATACTTTTCGCTTGCTGAAACTTTTAAGCGCTTTCGTTTCCCTATAACGGAACCGAGTACCAAGCGTTCCTTTTGACGTTTGAATTTGTCCAGCAACTTTGATTTGACGAGCGCAGTCCTCATCCTGCTCTCGAGTAGTAACAAGTCCAGAATAGGAATCTGAAAGACTGCGCAGTATCATAGTGACTTTAAGAGTATCGCCCAACTCCTGCCTAGCTTGTGTCACTCGATCGAATAGACCCTCCACCGCGAATAGATGGCTCTCCAGGCTTCAAGAGGGATACTCTCGAAGTCACGGTAACCTTTCCGTAGTACTGCTTCAAATTATTCCAAAAAACGCTGGCACTTTCTGCTGTTTCGATAAGTCCCTATAGATTTGCTTCGACACAGAGTCCCATCGTCGCTCTGGCTTTCTTGACATCCTTGATCCCCTGCTCTTGATCCTTGGCCGGCTTCGGAGAATCGATCTGTGGTATGATCTTCTCTCGTAAAGAGCATCTCTGTTCGGACCTTCGAAGTCTGCCAATTGTGGTTGTTCAACCGGACAATCTTATTCAGCGCCTCCAGCGTCGCTCTGCAGCCGATATTACCGTATGAAAACAACCACACAAGATTGTGGACGACCGACTACTTTTTCACTTTTTTTTTGCGAGCCGATACCGTTTTTCACGTAACTTCCACTGGGCCCATAACCTTTTGGGCGAAGTAGACCAATACACAGTGGAATTGCGGCGTAAAAACTATCGGATATTATCGTAAATCAAATGAATAAACGCGAACACGTTGTACACATAAAACGCATACTACTACAAAGTTACGTTACCACAATAATTCCAAATGATACTTGTTCTCCTCCCTCATCTGCGAACGCTGTCGATGACAAGCGCCCATCAGTGTTGCCAAGTTTATAGGGTAGACCGTTGCCAAAACCATTTACGAGAGCAAGTAGTAAGGAAATTTATATGGAGGAAAACAAACCATCATATCTCTGCATATGCCAGAAAAGAAAAGGAGATTAAGCGTCAAAAACTTAATTGTAACGTTAAGCCTGTTGTCTCTTACATTTGTTTGTTTTTAACCGAAGCATCACTTTTGTCTTCACAATTGCTTTGTCTAACATTTTCGGGAGAGTAGATGAAATAAGATATAAACATTGCCAATCTAAAGGTCAATGACAAACAAAAAATTTGGTCATGTGCGTCAGCTAGTAGACGAGTTTGTGATCAGAGACATTCACATGTTTTGGTTGATTGTTTTCGAGAGCGGATGGGAAAAACGAGGGAGTGGATTGAGGAAATTGGCGTTTGCAGCAAATCGTGAACTGACCTGTTTCATTTCGCCTTCACACACATGCATGGCATTGCACTCATATTGTTAGTTTATGTACAGATTGCGAAGCTGAAAAAAACATTCTCATGATCGGAAAGCAATCCGCATGCTTTTAATAAGTTCCTGCAATTGGGAACTTCATTCCATGGCTATGAAGTTTTCTAAGTCTAATGCTCGTTTCTGAAGGTATTTTTCGATAGATCAGATATAAGCAGAGGAATTTTTGTCTTAATATTGGAATTTTATTAAATAGATTATATACAGCTTCATTAAATGTCCCAGGTGCTGAATTAACTGCTTAAAACCCGTCCCGCACCTAGTTGAAAATACGACTAGAAAGAAAGATCTTAAATTTTCGCATTTTTCTCTGCCGCCTCTGTTTATAAGTAACATTCAAGTTTTCTTAACATAATCAGCGAAAACAACATCGCATAGAGCTACCATCTAGTTAACTTTTTGGACAGTAACATCGTCAACATTAATATCAAACGGCCCTTTTAGGTTCTCTTATCACCAAGTTCTATTCTTTTCTCATTATCGTTGGACGAAAAAACACCGTTCATGACTAGCATCTAGATGGCATCTCAACATGCAAGGAATGCCGTCCACATAATTTACAATTTACTTTAAGTCAATAATAACATCGGTCTTTTTCAGAGCCAGAAATTCATTTCAGAAGAGTTGTAATAGATTCTTTAATAATTACGTGGTTTTACGTCAAGATTGCGGTCGTGTCTCAGACACCAGCCTCCAAATAGTATTGCCAATTGCACTGACCTGGTTTTAGCCACAAATCGATTTAATTAAAAATGCTCTTTTGAGTGCAGCTGCTGACCACTTTGTCAGTCCAAAGTCTTACACGATGCGATACCACAAGCTTTCCTGATATCCACAGATTAGATCTCCACTTCTCCCATCGACCAACGCTCCACTAGGCTCAATCTATCTCGATGAAATTTGTTCTACCGCAGTTAGACCTTGATGTTCAACTCTCGTTCAACAACTGCAAATCAAAACAAACATCGCTGTAAATGGCCTTTCTTCTCTACTCTTTGATCACACATAAACGAATCGAAATAGAAAAAAAAATCACACGCCGTACAATATCTCAACGAAGAAAACCATCACCCCACATCGTACGCATCCCATCGCATCGGTTCCGAGGTTCGTCCAAGGAAAAAATCATTAACCCTTCCGTTACCCCTTGTATGCTTTTTTTCGAAGGCTTCCTTGTCTTGCGCAGATCATTTGAATAATATGCAAATCAGGTCGCATCTAATCCACATCCTGAGACATCCTCTGCTGTTAAGACGATTAGGACCTCGCCAGTAGAGCATGATAGGGATGCTGTGTCCTCGTGAAGGTATCCTCACCCTTTTGTTCCCGCCGCTAAAGGCTCTCTCGTCCTTTTGTCACGCAACAATTGTGCTGGTGCCTGAAGGCAGGCTTTCCTATACGATCGTGTCCCCGAGCCTACCGCAAGGATATCTCCGTACACACTCAGAGTGCACCCCGGGAGGAACGCGAGATATGCAGATGATGGGACGTTCGCTGTGGGGTGATTTCTGGAGAGTGAAGGATTCCTCTTTTCTCTTTCTTTAATTTTTATTATATTATTAATGTATTCATTCTCGCGAAGCTGCTTTCTACTCTTTCGGTAGAACCATTCTTCCGCCGGTAGATGATGAGATTTTTTTTTGTTTCTTATCCTTTGTGAGTCCTTATCGTCCCTTTTTTTTTTGATGTCCTGAGAAGAATTCCGCGACGGTAAGGCATCATTTTTTATCTGACGATGCGTGTGTTGTCTAGCCACGGATGGGTTTTTCCTTCTTCCTTCGTAAGCCGGAAGGGTGATTTTGGATCGAGTGTGAGAAAAAAAAATTACGCGAACTTGTCTTATGTATTACGGTTGAACATTTCTTCTTATTTAAACAGCTCCGAGGAAGATTTAGACAGAACGGGTTCGAGATATTTAATTATGATGATATTCACGTCGTTGTTTGATAGTGCCGATGCTTTTGAAGATGGAGACAAAAACTGCTTGCTCTGTTAGAACTTGTTTTTTTTTTATTTTGACGGGTAACGATTTTCCTGTTTTAAAAAACCGTTACTACTGGAGTTTCTTTACCTAACGGACAACAAATTTGCATCTTGGTGTCATACATCATGGTGGCTTTTAAACAAATACCCTCTGCGATGCAAGCTGCCAACTGATTTTTGCTCTTGGTGTTTTTTACATGGACTTTAAATAATAATGTTTTATTAGAAGCACCCATTGGTGAGATACACAATAATTTACGGTTGAGTTTCGTCTTCTTTCATGAGGTTTTAAGCTTATTGTTCATAACAATAAGCTTAATGCTTGCACTCAAGTTAGTGTTCTAAATGCAATTATAAAAGGCTATCGATGCGATACGATTTCCATTCGTATAATTGTATGATCATGTTATTACTCCTTCGCCTTTTCTCAATAACAAAAGTCTCATTCCAGTCAATTTGATTTGTTTCTCATCTTGCCAGTCGCAGCAATTTTTTAACTAAATTATTAGAAAAACCATCATTAGGACATAATTTGAATGTTATCAATAGGATGCTTGTGTAAAAATGCAATGGATTGCATTATATAAAACATACAGTTCCGGAACAATTTGTGATAAGGGCGAATATGCAAAATGTAAACAAAAGAGGATTGGAGATTGAAATATTGCAAATATAGAATTTTAAATCATAATTTACAAATAAACGTATACATTCAAATACAATCTAGCATACAGACAGAGAAAAAATCTAGCTTCTGATTAATATATAATACTGTTGGAAATTATTTCGGTTTTCATTGAAAGTTGCTCATTTTTGACATATGCCTGTCAATGCTAGTACTCGTAAAAAAAACGCGGTAGAAATTATCATTTCGAGGGTTAAATTAAACGCAAACACCAACAAGTTTCACCTGACTATAAATGCGTTTGATTTTACCATGGTGCGATGGATATCAATATGAGGTCTGTCAAATATACCACAAATGTTGAAGGTTTTACCATAAACGTAGTTAATTTGATTGAAATTTCATGGTAGTTTTCAAGATACGCATTGTCGGTAGTTTTTAGAACTAGATTTTTTTCTGTGTATGTTTGCTTACGCCATTTTCAATGTTAGCCCCACAAGTACTGGAGAAAAAAAGAATCACCCTGACTATTCGCCGGTTTTGATTTCGCTTTCCATGTTCCGTCGTTGTTTTGATTATTTTGTCAACATCGCCAAGTTTATTTTTTGATTTAAACTTCGCATTTTACTTACGAATAATTACGAATTTTAAAAATATAGATTCTTTGAGAAAGTTGACTTAAAATAAACGAAAGAATTGATTGCGTTATATACAATTTTTGACGGGAAAGGTTTTCAGGTGAATTCAATTTACTTAATAATAAAATTAGTTCGAAAAATTCAAGTGTTCAAGCTTAAAAAAATGCATCCAGCAATGGCATTTTTGGAGTAATAAAATAAAAATTGCAGTAATTACTTTTCGAAAAATTGTTTTATTACCATCTAAAAATTAACAAATATTGTTTCTATTTCACTGCCACTTCCACTAACCATCCAATTCCTGTTTCAAATCCATGTTCAAATCCAAAATTGTCCTCTTCTTGCTTTTGTGAAATTCTGCCTTTTTTTCTAGGTACGAGTATTTTCAAGAATGTTTCATAATATTTTGTGTTTATAGTTCATAGTTCATAAGCTTCTTTAAATCTAGCAGCTTTCCGGTTGCTAACGGGATTGGCTCTTTCTAATGCGAAAATTTGTTCTATTTCTTTCAAACCCCATTTTCAACTAATTCAAGCAATAATATCAACATTTTCGAGTGCAGTTATCTTTAAAAAGTCCTTTTAAACAAATTTATTCAATGTGTCCTCCATTTTTATTAATAACATCCTCGAGCCGACGCCGGAAGCCAGAGCATGCCTTTCGGACGTAGTCCTCCGACATTGACTGCCATGTGCGTGTTATGGTTGACTTCAGGGTTTTCACACTAGGATGTGATGTTTTGCAGGCTCAACATATGCCCAAATCGAATAATACAACGGATTAAGATCTGTACTGCTAGGGGGCCACAAATCCTTCGGCCAAACCTTCATGCTATCGTTCAACCATTGTTGGGTTCGCTGTAGGACAATGTTTTTGTCCTCGGAGAAGTTGGCCTTCACCCAGGGAAGCACTTGGTCCTTTAAAATACCGATATACACTTCGATATTGATTTTAACTCCAGCATCAACGAAAACAGGCGGCATTTTCAAACCGTTGGACGCCACCAAGCCAAACATCATGATGCCAGAAGGATGTTTGGTTTGAAATTTGAATTTCACTTTTTCCGGAACGTTCTCCATTTTCTGCAGTGAAATGATCCGGTCCGTGCGGCTTTTGGCCACAGCATCGATGCTGAAAAGCTTTTTGTCGGAGAACAGGATTATAATTTTTTGATTCTTCAACAAGGAAAGCAATCTCTTGGAACGAGTCACTCGTAGTTCCTTGACCCGGTCCGTAATCAAGTGGTGTTTCACTCTGGCTCTGGAAGATGCATGCAGGTCTTCTTTGATGACTCTACGCATGGATTCCTCCGAAATAGTGGCATCCTTTGCAAGTTTTCTTATGAAACGCACCGGGTTGCGAGCAATTTTTGCACGGACCGATTTGATCACGTTCGGCGTGCGTGCAAAGCGAGGACGTCCGCTTCCCGGCTTCCGCTGCTTAAGACCATCCTGCAGAGACTTTTTTATGCGGTAAACTGTTGCCAAAGGGCACCCTACCACCTTGGCAATCTCTGTTGGCTTCTTCTAGGCGAGCTGGTCAAACTGGTGATCACTTCTTTCGCGAACATTTTGACGAATTTGCAATAAAACAAATAGAATGTTTGGATGCAGCACTTGGAAGTTAACATAAACAAATACATTTTCGACAGAAATTAGTCACTAGCTACACGAATTAACCCAATACTCAAGTTTGAACATTTTCGCATTATTTTCTGCCACACCCTGTACACTCTTTATTTACACACGAAACAAAAGGTTTCGTACAAACTATTTAATAAAAAACAGACCCGGAAGCTGTTTAAAGTCATCAAGAACGTATGTTTTGGCGTCCATCACAAGAAAATGTTTGCCAAAAATTGGTGTGAAGCTCCTTATCACGACTTTTTGCAGTTAAATTGTTCTTGTCATCACGGTTGGGTACCTTTTATAATTTGTACGCTTTTAGTCTTTGGCTTTGCTTCACTTTTTATACGTATGATTTGAGCTCTTCACCTTTGCGAGCAGAGAAAGATTGGGATTTTTCTCAATAATGGCTAAAACTTTCTTGTCCATTCATCGGGAGCATACTTTTCGATTTGTTCCACTTCCAACCTTCCGATCCACAGTCAAGCGCTGGTCAAATAATTTTCAAACACAAAACACGGTACTTTTCGGTAGTTTTATTTCGCTGCCGTTCGTACAAAATGCGTTTGCGCACTTCCACTTGATTCGACTCCATTTTACTAAATGTAACAAGAATGCCAACATGTTGTACCATGAAATGAAGCGAAGACTTTCAGCTGGCATATAAGTGAAACGTTTCAGTGATCCATGAAATACTTCAAAATCTACTCTGCAAGAAAAGTCACAGAAATTTAATGTGGACAGGCTTAAAACGGACCCTTAGCGTTCCATTTCTTTTATAAGGACTTTATCGAAATAAAATTGGCAGCACATTTTCTCTCATAGCATAAAATAAAAATAAAAGCAAAAGAAATAAAAAGCCACTGGACTGTTTGATCAAGTCTAGCTCTCCTAAAAAAAACTTAATGCAAGCAACATTATTTAATGAATTTTCTGATTTTGGATTTGACTCCACTCATGACGCTTTGACCAGTAGTTTTGCCACCTAAAGGGTGTATTCGATAAAAATGGCACACACATATATACTCATCAAAATTAAACTGATTATCGGATTTTTTTGAAATTTTCAGGGAATGAAGAACTACTAATGAGTTTTGATTTACAACATTTTTTTTATTCAATTTCGTCTCCCATCCCGAATGCCCACACCTTCCTTTTCACTCCACCCATCAAATTTTGTACAACCGATTTTCCCAGTGTTTTTGTTGTTATTACCCAAATTTTCTTCAATTCTAGCTCTGCTTTTATAGTTTTGGGATGTTTGCGA
Organism: Aedes japonicus; assembly: GCA_034211315.2. Classification (NCBI taxonomy): domain Eukaryota; kingdom Metazoa; phylum Arthropoda; class Insecta; order Diptera; family Culicidae; genus Aedes; species Aedes japonicus. Next base: position 22,650 of record JASCZW010010750.1, on the reverse strand, counting down.
AGTTCCGTTTTCATAATTGCCCATAATTTTTCAATTGGACGAAGTTCGGTGAATTTGGTGGGTTCATATCCTTTGGCACAAAATTGACTTCGTTGGCTCGGTACCACTCCAATACGTTTCGAGCGTAGTGGCAGGATGCTAGATCAGGCCAAAACGGAGTTGATCCTTTGTGCTTCTTAATGAATGGCAAGAGACGCTTCTTAAGGCACTCTCCGTGTAAATCGCACCGTTTATTGTTCCGGAAGTGATGAAGGGAGCACTTATTTCACTACATCCGCAAATCGCCCTGCCAGATTAGAAACTTCTTTGCAAATTTCGATAGTTTCTTCTTTCGAACATCCTCCGGAACATCGAACTTCGACTTGGCAACGAAATATTCTTGCCCAGGAAGTTGACGGAAGTCGGCCATGTTTGGACGGTTCTTGAATTGTTGTACGAATTTCCTGGCCATTTTACTGTCCATTGGACCACTTTTACGACCACTCCCTTCCTTCCTTTGGACACTCAGACGCTCCTTGAAGGTTCTTATTACACGAGACACAGTTGTATTTGCAATTCCAAGCCTTTTAGCAATCCACCGGTGGGACGCCGCTGGATTTTGATTGTGAGTGCACAAAATTTTCTCACGAACAATTTCTTGTTTCGACGACATGACTGGAACTACTGAATGTATAACTATGAAACTTGGCAGAAGTAAATAATACACTATGGATAAGATCCAAGCAAATTTTTAGGTTTTTACCTCATACGATTCAAAAGTTACAGAAGATTTTCTGAGTGCCATTTTTATCGAATACACCCTTTATTCTGGAAGCCGCAGAACAATTCTTTTTAACTCTTCCATGATCTTGCACCACTCTTCTTGAAGTTGCACTTGACGATATCCCAGTAGCGTTCAATTGGAAGACGCTGTGGACAATTGGGAGGATTGATGTCTTTCTCAACGGAATCTACTCCATTTTCCTGAATGCAATGTGCTGTGGGGTCGGCGTGATTAGCTTACGTCACTTTAGGCCTGCTTGTATAACGGAAGCATCCGTTTTCTTCAAACACTCAGTGCGGTAAACTTCGGCATTGATCGTATTTTTAGTGTAACAGATCGATGACGTGGAGTCGCAAGAGCAAATTGCCTTCCATACGAGAACTTTCTGGCCATTTTTTTTTACCTCTAACAACTATTCGGAAATACTCACATCTTCGCCGACAACCTTGGCGTGAAATAGCGGTTCTGGAAGCGTTCTGGAGTTCTCTATCACATATGTTTCGTCATCGATCAAAACACAGCAGAAAGTCGTTGCAAAAGTCGGCTGTAAAACTTTCTTGCTCTGGTTTTCACCATGGAGTTTTGCTCGGCACTGTAATTTGCTTCGTATAAGTTTCAGGTTGTTGATTTATTGCACCATTCCGACGGAGGTACCAGCGTTTTCGGCCAAATCATGTATGGACATCAATTTGTTCCGAAGGATAAGTTTCCGATCCAGTTTTTGGTCAGTTTGACCTGGTTTGCTTGACGGTTTATCGAACGAGTAGTATTCCTGTAACTTGTTGAAGATAGATTTTACGCTGGCGTAGTGAATTCCAACGCGAAGTCACGTATCCACCGGTGGACTCCACCACTTGAATTTTAACACTCTTATCGATTCGTGGCATCTCCAAAACGATCACTGCTTACCGAAAGTTCAGGAACTGGTCAAGTTGTTGACAGATGAACGCGTCGAATGTAGGTAGGCTCAGACCGATAGACTTACCCGTGGATGTGTGAGCGCATCATAAGCGTTGTCAGTTTATTTTCGATACAATTTTTAGTCTCTAATACAAGCAATTGTAGCAAGCCGTGCATTGAAACTGACGTGTTTTGTTTTTGGTGCATCGTTTTCGCGAGAAAGAAAAAAATCAAAGAATAATTCGTAATTTAACTTAAACTTACAGTGAAATCATAAAATCTTCGCGTGATTTAAAAAAGACGTAGTGAAAACAATCGATTCCCATCCGAAATGTGTGAGTGTCTGTAGTCAAGGTCGGTAGTATTTACACTTTTTTTGTTTTTTTTATGCTTCGCCTCCGGAAGAAAAGTTACATCAGCTTAGTTTTGTTTATTAGTAGTAGTATTGTGACATCCGAACATACATTATTAAGTTTGAGTGTTTTTCCGCTTTGTCGCGGGTGCATTGATGATTATTTCAAGCATAACATTTCAAAAGGACGTATATCGCATATGTAAACAAATCGTGTTTTTCATTCTATCCTGTCATTAATAACACTTGATGCTGATATAATGCTAATATAATGCTTGTAGCATCTGAAATGCAGATTTAGGGTTGATTTACTGCATATGCTAATGCTTGTTGGATACCTGGGATGTATCGATGTTTTTTACGGTGAGGCGATGTTGCTTACATAATTCTAGCTCCACAGTTTTGCAGAAAAAAAGCTATTTTAGAGTACCTATGGATAATGGACGGTGTCTTTCGTCATCAACAAAAAGTGTTGCTGAAGAATTAAAAAAAACGCGAAACTGGGTAGAAAATACTTTCAAGAACTACAGAAACAATCCACTGAACGGAAGATTAAGTCAACATGCGGAACGAGAGAAGTACCTCTAACGTAATTTCAAGCTAAGTAGGTATTTTGGTATTTTTTTACTTTTTCTAAGCAATTTAAGCTTATTGCGCTTAGGTGGGTGTTGGCCAAATTTGGATTTTTCAGATATAATCCTGAATGGGTTGTAGAGTATTTTTTATATTTCTAGTAACCTAACGTCCGTGATCCATCACAATATTTTCTATTGGAAGTCGTTTTTTCAATAAAATGTTCTCACTATCCTCATTCAATGCTCATTTCAGCCAATGGTGCCTATCACATAGTTGTAATCAACCAACGATAACTCGCAACAATCTTTTCATAGAAAAGGCTTTGCTCTTCGAACATCCGGGGGACTACAGGGAGTCTACTTATATCTTTGTTCTTAATTTTGTTTCTTTTCAGGCAACAGATAGTTTGTTTCTACCAAATTTTGAAGACAATATCTTATATTTTTCTATTTTTCCTTTTTTTAAAGTAGTGGTGCTTCGGTTGGGCATGGAGATGAATTGGTTTACCAGAGCCTTGACGGACGCCTGTGGAGTTGGGTAAAGGTGACTCGTGAGGTAGTAAGTGCTCTCAAGGATGTGGAGCAGGACAGGTAATTGTTACCCATTGTATCTATATGTCCTTTTTAATAGGGTTGCGTCGACCATCAGTAAATTGGTTGAATCAGTTGTGTTGATGCGTTGTTCCGTAATATATTTTTTTTTATCGGACGTCTATGTCTATTGTGTTGGTTGCCTATTGCGTCGCCATTGCGTTGTCGTTGCGCGAATGATCGAGCGAGCATGAGAAGTCGTGATTCGTCGGGTCGTGGAGAGGTACATATTTAATTGTGATATAAATTATTCGTTCGCCATGCTCGTCGGCCAATCTATCTTGGAACAAATAAACCACTGTCCCATTTTGTAAGTGACTCCAGTGACATCCATACTATTGGTGTAGATCGGTCTAAGTTGGCTCTGAGGCGTTGAGATGAATTGCCTTGTTTTCTTAATGAAATACTACTATCACACTCTGTGAGTGGCCCAATAGCATCCTTACTGTTGGGTTTAATCGGTCCAAATCGAGTTTCCAGCATTGTAAAAGATCTCCTAGTTTTCCAATGAAAAACCACTATCACATTTTGTGAGTGGCCCCAATGGCATCCTTACTGTTGGTTTAAACCGGTCAAAATCGGCTTTCCCGCATTTTTAAAAATCACTTGGTTTTCCCAATGAGAAACCACAATCACACTCTGTGAGTGGCCCAATGGTATTCTTACTGTTGGTTTAAACCGGTTCAAATCGTATATCGGTACTCATTTTCAAATGTTTAGCTTGACAGCTTATAGTTAACCAAAACGAAACCTGCTGCTACCCAATCCTGTTATCCAAAATCCCAGTGATTTCTCGTGGAAGTGCAGTGGATTCCGCGACTTCCTTACTTGACCTGCATTCGGACGGGGCCGGCGCTGGTATTGCCTTAGTTTGGGATCACCAATTTTTACACATTGAAGATGTATCCCAAGTAACATACAAAGCATCTTTTAAGAATGATTTATAATTGTTTGTATTATAAATACATTATAAACTTATTGCAAAACATGTCAAGTTTGGAGCGGTTTGTAACTCTCGAATTCTATATCGCTCTGACAAACGGTCGAGCTAAAAATACTTTTTCCAATGCTCCAAGTGTTTACTACTTCATTATCGTTCTTAAAAACATGTTTCCATACATTTATAATACATAAACATGACAAGATTTTATGGGCAGTTCTATATGTTGTTGAAATTACATTACATCAACCTTGTTTTGCAGAACGTGTTCTTTTTACTCCTTGCGATGAACATTGTGGTTTCACTGCCAACGGGAAGCATATCATACATACTCAGAGTTCACTTTTCAACAATCTGAGTTGGCTTATCAAAGAAGCTACAAACCTATCACGCCAAGGACTAGTGTTCAAATCCCACGCTTGGTGATATTATATTTTTGTATGAGGATAGTTTTTTTTTTCATTTAATGTTTTCACGTTTTGCGTCATAATAAAGTATGAATTAAAGTATTATACACCTAAATTTATTACCTATTTTTGTCGTTTAACAGTATTTTAAACTTGTTCAATACAAGCTGTGTTGCTTGGGATTGCGCATCATCTGTTGGTTCTCTGTGTAATAACAGCTGATCTGGCAACAACGGAGTAGCAACCTCGGGCGGTCAATCATGCTCATGCTTATGCTATCCGGTCATTAATAACACCCTTAATGAAGTTGCAATGTATGTATGTATGTATGGTAGCCACCATCCCCTCTAGCCCTTGGCTTGGATGCAGCTCCACTTAATAGCAAGATCAAATTAGGCCACCGATCTGAATTCGCACTATCGCTGTATGAAGGGCCAAAAACGGAGGGGTGGACCCGTAAGCAGAGACACTTACACGAAATCCACGGGAAATTAAGAATCTCCTTCCAACGATATGATCCATCAAATCGAATAACACAATTCGCAATACTCATTAAGCTTTCTACAGGATGGCTTGTTAAGAAGGGCGCGTCACTCTCCCTGAAACTGTTGGAGTAGAACTCGCAGCACCACACTCGAATCGGTAGGATAAGAAATGATACTGTTTGTTCCCTCCTAGACTCAGGCAGTCAATCAAACCATCGTCCAGTTTCAGCTTGAATGATACCCTGGTGCTCCCTCCCAACCCAGTATTTATTATATTTATATAAATATAGATGTAATGTAATAATAATATGTTATATATGAATATATGGTAGAGCAAAAAATTATACAAGGATATTTAGTTAAATTATGTAATAGTTGGAGTTCACGAGCCTATGATAACCATGTTAAGCTAAATTAATTAACCTGCTGAAATAATAATATTAAGGCAGTAATAATAATATGCAGCTTCGTACCACTTTGTATCACTGATAGGTGACTGTATCTCTGGAATGTGAAGGTCATCTTGTTATTCATTGAGGTATAAATATCAATAAAGCATTCAATTGTATATAAAACCATAATATTATATTATTACGTATTTAATCATGACATATAGATATGTAACCTTCTGGAATGAAGAGCATTTATTAATTTTGATTATTATTTGATATAATGTAATAAAATAAATATACCGGCCGGATCACCAATCTGAAGCAATTAAAATTTTAATAATTATTTTATTACTTCTTCCATAATATTATATTTATGATATGCAATTAATAATGATGAACAGCTGTGTTCCGCTGAACCGCTCAAATAGTAGTTGATGATCGTGTACTGAAATGTTAAGGTCATATTACGCCATTTAATGGAAAATATAATGAGGGAATTAAAGGTTGAGTGGTCGAGAGAGTCGTCAACATTTCTATTAATGAAAATATGCTAGAGCTCGTAAAAAACATGCATCATATAATAACACATACTAGTATCTACACATCTATATATACATCCATTGCTACTTTCGAAAAGGCCACTCCGACGGTGCTAGATACAGCTGAAAATTGATCCCCATTCTTACTGCTGCTTCTACCAGAAGATGATCATCCTATAACCGCAAGACCTCCTCTCCTAAACTGTATGGTACCTGAGAGAAATTTACCTTTCTGGCGTAATAAATGTAATGAAATATACAGAATTAGACTATGAATAGACAATGTCCTATAAAATAAAATATATAGTGAGGGTATATTGTAATATGAACTGAAAATTACATGTGTGCCGACTGCTGTTTTGTTGCAATTGTAGACAAACTTGCGCATCCATTATGAACAAAAAAATTTAGGCAATGTATGACCGCCGAAAAAAAAAGAATTTTAAATTTTAAATTATTTTGTAATACCTGACGACCTGGAAGACCTGAAAGATATGAGAATGGAAAATTATGATATGATGTACCGGCCGCACCCCCTCACTTCGCTATTGTCGGATTGACAACATTGCCCAGGCTACGCCAACCAGCGTCTCCATGTTTCAGCTGGCAGTCTTTTGTGATCATATAACTCGTGGAGGCGTGAGGTAGGAACTTGTGAGGACCAGAGGTCGGTCGCACCCTCCTGCCAAGTTGTCAACTCACCATTTGAAGCCCTAACACCCTTAATGAAGTTGCAATTGCCAAATAACATTATCAAAATTATTCAGTTTCCATATACGACCTATCTGATCCTTTTAAATGTTATAGTTCAGATGCACCACACAGCAAGACGACGTATTTGCGTTTGAAAATTATACCCGGTGTATCTGACATGAGTGCTAAACGTTCTGAAATACTGACGTATCCAACCGGTGTATGTTACAAGCAAGATGTCACACTTATGTATCAAACAAGGTGTATGTGTAGGTGTGGAGGCAAACCGTTGTATGTGTTAATTTTCTCAAAAATAGAGCGAAAGTGAATGAAAACCAGGATTTTTACTCCTTATAATATTATTCAACCATGATAGAATGAACAGATCAAATAAAACTTGAAGTACAGTTAATTAGGATTTAATGAAAGCATCTGGAAATTCAACCTCATTTATCTCAATTTCTATCAAATGTTAGATACGTCTATTTGAAAAGTTATGCTTGATTTTGAAGTCCAATGTAGAGTCGCCGCATAGTGGGTTTTGATTATTGGCCGAGTGTGGAGTGAAAAAAATAGAAGCACCAGTGCATGTAGAAAACAGCCATTGTGCGCGTGAAAATCTACCACATAAGTTCAGATGCCTTGACCACGTGGTGTACAGCGTTTTGTTATGCAGGTTGCGTATCTAACAGGCGGTTAGGATGATGTGTAATAACGAATTATCGTTGATTTTTTTACTGACAAGCGAGTGTCATTAAGGATGTTGCCATGGGTGAGATCTATCTGATTATAACTATATAAAAATAACCTTTTTTAATTAATACTAAGTACGCTGGTTCAGAAATTTAACTTTTGCAAATCTGGAAGTGCGGTGCAGTGCCCTCATACAAATGATATCGGTAATGTTCACATGCGGGACATATTGAATGTGGAAATAACCTCGGAATGGGTGTGACTCTTCAGACATTCTGAAATAGGTTGTTGGATCTGCAGCAGAGCTTTCACATTCTAGCTCTCGGATTAAAGCTGCTTCCAATGGTCACTTGAGGGATTGTTGTAACCAGATTTCTTCCATAATACCGTTGCCGGCCAATGAGAGTTATACACACACACACACACACACACACACACACACACACACACACACACACACACACGCGCGCGCGCAGGAATTCTTAGTGTCCAATACAGGCCTACAACGTGTGATTTCTCACCCTCTCGCCTTCGGCAGGATGACAAATTTGACCTACAGAATGGCCAAAACATAGGAATAGTGACGAAAAACTGGGAAGAGGATTCTATATGAGATAATCAGTATCAATTCAATGCAATGGTATACTCTTATGTACGTCAAAGATTCCTCTATTCTGGAAATGTGATGAGCAAAACATAGCTGTAGCAACACACCAAATTAAAGTTTGGTTGGTGAATGTTCTTTTCAATCATTTTTGTCTCAGTCATGTAGATGAAATCATGTTTGACAATAATCTGTTGTTGATATGTCTACATCATACACGGTTGATTTGGCGATTTTTGCGATTTTTATTGCGGACCACGTTGGATTATCAACGTGGGTGTGCAGAATATTTTCTCTCCTCTCGGCATCCATCTGGAATAAATTTTGACTCACTCCACGAAACACCGTGAAATTTATACCACAGAAAGTGGGCGCCTAGGTAAACAAACCACTGTAAAAGAATTCTTGCAGCGGTCACTTTACGTGCCGCTGCAACACAATAAGTGATTTCGGATTCTTACTGGACAGAACTTTAGTCCTCAATTCCTAGAGGTATAGAAAAATAATACCCAGAACTTAGAGCACATCCTTGAAAGTTCAGAAAGAGACTTCCAAGAGCTTCAGGAAGAAGTTTAAAGAAGAGGACTTCTTAGAAGTTTGAAACTTTCCAGAGGTTCTAGAGTTCTTCTCAGGAATCTAAGATGCAGAAGTTTAGGAAAAAACAAACTTCACCAGAGTTCAAGAAGAAGCCACCACTACACAAACTCAACTCTGCGAACGCAGTGGTGTTACGCCCCAACAAAAAAAAAAAAGGAAGGGCAATACCTAAAAATTTTCAAAAATTCAGAAGCAAACTTCCACATAGATCAAAACGATACCTCCTAGAAGTTAATTAGAGATAGATTAGATTCTCTGATATTTAAGAAATAACTTCCCAGCGATTCCGAAAAAAAACACCCGAAAGATCAGTTGAAACTTCCCAGAAGTGCTAGAGCGTTTTCCCGAAGTTCCGAACAGAATATTTCAGGATTTCAGAATGAATATTTTTCGAAGTAAAAGAAGAAACCTCTCAAAAGAGCAGAACGAAATATTCCAGAAGCACAAGGAGTACTTCCTTGTAGTGTGAGTAAAAGTTTATCAGAAATTCAGGAAGAAACTACCCCAAAGCTCAGTAGAAAACTTCCCTAAAGTTAAAAAGAGGACTACTCAGAAGTTCAGGTAGAAACTGCGCACAAATATTAAAGAATTTCCCAAAGTTTCGGTTAAACAACTTTCCTCGAAGTTCAAGATGGGATTTGGCAGAAGTTTTGAAATAATTTGCTTAGGAAAAAATTCCCCGTGTTCTAGGAAGAGACTTACCAAAGAGAGTCCTACCTGTAAGTTCAAGAAAGAACTTTTCAAAAAATTTAGGAATTCAGGAGAGAACTTTCGGGTGAAGTTCCGCAAGAAACGTCACAACAATTCAGTTGGATCTTCCCAGAAGTGTTAGAGAGCTTCCCTAAAGTTCAGAATCGAATATTCTAGAACTTCAGAATAGGTTTTTTTTCGGGGTTCAGGAAGTACCAGAAGTTCAGGTAATTAATTCTGAGTAAAACAGGAAGAAACTTTTCAAAAATCCTTGTAGTTCAAGCAGGAATTTCTCAGAAATTCAGGAACAAACTTCTCCGAAGTTCAGGAGAAAACTTCCCTAATTTTAAAAAAGCCAAGAAGAAACTTCCAAAAAATTTGGAATTTGGAGCTTGGGAGAAACATTCTTCGCAGTTCAGAATAAGACTAGTCAGAAGTTTAGAAAGTGACTAAGTTCAGGAACAATAAAACTTGTTCCAAATGTTTCTGGAAAGTTAGGTTGAGTTGTGAGATGTGAATTTCCGAGAACATCAGGAGTGACTGCTAAAAAGTTCATGAGCAAAATTGCCAAATATTCAGGAGGAAACTTCTCAGAATTTTAGCATTTTTTCATTGAAATTCGAGAGATAATCACTGACGAACCAAATAAGTTTATACAGACATAATTCATATGATATTCATTGCTCATGACACCATATTAAAATATGGTAAACACCATCTTCCCTACCGGTCACATCGCACTATGGGCTGGTACACAAACTCAAGTAGGAATTACAATTCGTTAGTTTCCTTAGTTCAGTAAAATTTCCCACTTAGAGTACTAGAAGCGAAGGTAAAAGTTTAAAGGTTTTACCAGAAGGTCAAAGAACTTCGAAATAAAATCGTTGAAGTGACATAGATTACTGTAAATCTATACAGCAACTTTTGAATGTTAAATGTTTAAGGAAATAATGTTGTCAAAAGGGTGTTCCGATCAAAATTTGGTCAAACACTAATGTGTGTGAGTCGATCAAAGCTTTTATTAATAAGTCAAATTCTTTTTCTTTTTCAAGCTCAGTTAATACAGAATACAGGAGAAATGTTCAGCAAAGCTTCCCTTTAAACGAAAGCGAATGGCCATTTCACTCCTGCCATAAGATTTTGTACAGTCACCTAGTCCACTTCATTCACCGCAGAACGCCAGTTTTCCTTGAACTGTTTCTCGCTCACAACAGCTGTTTGAGTCTTCTTAAGGTTCCGCTTGACGATGGCCCAATATTGTTCGAGCTCTGGCGTGTTGGGAGGGGTCTTGTCCTTGGGCACCACTTGAACGTTGTTGGCAGCATACCACTCCATGGACTTTTTTCCTTAATGGCAAGATGCCAAATCTGGTCAAAAAATAGAATGGAACAATTGTGTCGCTTAAGGAAAGGCAGTAAAAGTTTCTGTAGGCACTCGCTCAGATAGATTTCCTGGTTGACGGTTCCGGTTGCAATGTAAGCGTTGCACTTCAAGCCACAGGTACAGATGGCCTGCCACACCAGATCTTTCTTCGCGAACTTTGACAGTTTAATCTGTTTGAAAATATGCCACCTTTCTCCGTCTGGTTGCCATGCATGAATAAGTTGGTGATAACTAGATAATAACTGCTCTTCTGAATCATCTTTGAAATCGATATTGACACTTGCCCATATATTAATTAACAACTTCCTCGAAAAATACTTCAAATAGCAACTTAAGAACAGTGTGCAATGAGGTTTTCTGAATAACAAAAACGATAGTGTATTTCACAAAACAAGAGTGAAAAATGTTAAAACTTATTATTCGACTGTCAGTTATGGCAGCTAAATTGATGAAGGTCCTGAATTATTGTATGGTGTAATATTTGAATGAAATTTTGAAAAATTTCAACACTTAAGGCAACTGTTGAGTTCGGTTGCTGACTTGATAAGATTCAGTTGGCTTCTGTAATGCCCAATTTTGCTCGACTCGACAGTGACAATTAGAGGGATGGGGCGTTTGGCATATGGACGTTTGGCATATGGATTTTTGTTATATGGATGTTTGGCCGAATGGACGTTGGCGAAATGGATGTTTGGCCGAATGGAAGTTCGGTCGAATGGAAGTTCGGTCGAATGGACGTTTGACCGAATGGACGTTTGGCCGAATGGACGTTTGGCCAAATGTACGTTTGGCCGAAAATAGTTCATAAGCATGAATGTATTGCAGAGAAAAGGAAATAAGAATCTCAAAAAGTAGTTTCAAACGCATGAGATCTCAAACAGGAAATAAGGAACCAAGAAACATTCCCGATATTCTAGACTTATTATACTGAGATTTTATCAATATCTGTCCGCATTTGCAGTAACTAGCATTCTATTTTAGTTTCAACAATATCAATTTACTAAAAACTAAATTTTAATGTTCAAAAATGCAAAAAAATGGTATTCGGCCATTTGCCCATATAAATGAGAAGAAAATTTAGGTGGAAATATGTATTATGTTAAACAGCTAGAACGAATGGGTTATTATTTTTTATAATTTTGAAGAAATTTGCAGTTCCTTCGAAAGATACCTTCTTTTGATTCTTTGCACATGGACTTTCAATGACGATACATATTCCTGTATTCGAAAGCAAACTTATGAATCAAGCGCTGGCCTGGTATAAAACTCTTATGTGAGATTTTTCCTTCTTTTGAGTTCTTTGGAGTTTCACTGATCAAATAAAAGCAATTCTCATGATTTCATGGTGAATTATGTAAGAAACTAACATTTGATAATTTTGAGTTTTTATAAAATTGCATTTTTCTGTTTTTGGTTTTGAGACGTTGCACAGTGGGCAAGAACTGATAAAAACTAAGAACAACATCCTTCACAATTGTCGCTTTTAAGCGCGGTTTATAAACAAGCCCATTTCCGCTGCGAAATTGTCTGGGAAATTGAATGGAACTGGTTACAATCACCGCACGGATATGGTTATGCAGTTATAGAGCTTATTTTACCCCTCCTCAGTCTTCTAGGTACAGCCTAGCGCAGATGTTTGATGAAGTATACACTCTCAAATGAACACTCTCTTGAAGTGCACACATGCACTCATTGAAATGAACATGAACACGAGCGTAAGTTTTGTGCTCATGTTTTGTGCCCCGTTCGCAGCGGCTCTCGCAGCCGTGCTCAAAACATCTATGTTTGCGTGTGGTTCAGCTTCATATCCAAAAGATTGTTTTTATTCTCTTTTGCTCCTTACGGCGTTCAACTTGTACTGTTTTCTGTCGGACAGAGATTTCACAAGCAGCAACCCCGGTTTATAATAATCATATAGAGGTGTTATAGCTTTGTGCGTAAGTGGCTTATTCACGTATATTCGGCGATCCAAACGGTAAGTAATCAATGGAGATAAAGATTTTATAAGTTTCGGGTGAAAATCAGTTCTTGATATTTCCTATATCTCCTGTGGTTTACACGTTTACACCTTACACAGTTGCTATGAAAACTAGATTTACAATCTCTCTGAACTCGGAAATGATTGGTGGGTTTGTTTCTCATCGAAAATAATAAGACCAATGTAGTTTTATATCGTCAGTAGGGTGGAGAGGTCCTAAAAATGAAGATTTCTAAATATGTTATAATTTTTTTTTGAAAATTTATAACTTTTGATCCACCCGACAATTTCGTAAGATTGACCCTTCAAATCGATGCTTAGTTCTTCTAGGTTATAGGACAAATATAAGAAAGGTACGTGACTGCTTACTTTCTGTGAGAACAATACGATTTTATAAATAGTAGAAGAAAACTAGGAGAAAGATTTCTTGTTGCATGTTTAAAAAAAATAAATCCAGTAATAATAAATTCATGGCAGCACAGAAATAACAGCTGTGCATAAATGGTTTATGTACTTATGGACAAAATTCCGATTATAGTATCAGATTCTTTTGTCCAAAACATGATACTTTCAATTTTGATGATTCAAATATCGTTTGAAAGGTTATTTAAATAGTTTTTATTTGCGATTAAGACTAAGAAATTTCATTTAGATAACAAAAAATGTAAAACTAATGAACACAAGTTAAGATATAGTTTCATTTGTATGTTGCTGTGCACTTGTTTGAACAAATTTTTAAAGTAAAATATGACCTTGATGATTTTTTTTGGGGCTTTAGATTTTCGTTGTAATCAAAACAGTACGCATTGCAATGGTTTCATTTGCCTATGAAAAAACCTTGTAAACCTGTTTGATCAAATATTTCACACCAATTTGGACAGCTATTCAATTTCATTATATTGTTTGTTATATTTTGATGATAATAATTTATTGTTACTTAAGCTTATTTGTCATTTATCTACGCTTTGCTGCTAGGAAAACTATGACAAACATCAAGGAACGTTTTTTACCTTTGATGAACAAGAAAAAGTGTTCAAATGTAAGGTTGAAGGATGCCCTGGAAAATTAAAAGACAGTTCAAGTAGTTTGAAGCGGCACATTGCCCAACTCCATCCAAACATTGCAGGTCAAATTGGAATAACTGCCTATAAACGTAAATCAGACCATTCCATTGAAACGGCGTACAAATCCCCAGCCAAACGATTAAAGGCCGTGACTATCTACGTCGACCCTATCGAGTTTCACAGCTCTCTTGTGGAGATGCCAGCAATTAAATCAATTCCATTCAATTTTTTTAATTAAAAGCAATGCCGAACGACCATTGGGCTTGTGGCAAAGGCGCTTAAAATCCCATCATATGGAGAAGCGATCACAGCGGATATTGCTAAGATTGCCACAATCATACGCAGCATTATCGCAGAAGAATTGAAAAACATTTTCTGCCTAGAATTTGACGGAGCTCAACGTCATAACCGAAAAATCTTTGGCGTCAATGCGAGAATCTTGATCGACGGGAAACTGAAAACAAGAACGCTCTCTATGGTGGAAATAAAAACACGACAGACAGGAGAAAACTTAAAAACCCGAATTGCAGAGATTTTGACGATGTACCGCACTGACATAACACATGTATATGCATGTACCACAGACAATGGAAAGAACATGCTCAAATGTGTTTCTGAGCTGAACAAATTACAGCACTCGACCAAGAACTCCAAGAAGTCTGCAGCGCATCCGACGATGGTTGTTCATCAGCTTCGATAACGTATATGACCCCGATGACCTCAACGTTTCTGACGACTGCAACGAGTCTGGAGACCCCAACGACTCAGACGGGCTCAACGACTTCGAAGACTATAGCGATTGCTGCACCAGAAAAAACGTCGGAGGAAGCTAACGAAAATGGTTTAGCTAAATTGGACATTGAGGTTGATGAATTTCTGGAAGCCGTGGAGAACATCCTCCTAGAAGGTGATGAGCCCTGCATATGTTGCATGAAATGCACAGGCCACACTGCGAACTTAGTCGCTAAGGATGCAGTAAAAGGCGACGACGAAATTTTGAACGAGATCCGAAAAATTGTGAAAGCATGCCGTAAAATGGAATACGGCCCTTTCTTCGAGTTCGCTAGGGTACCGCTTCCAAAAATCGATGTCGAAACGCGGTGGGGTTCGCTGTACGATATGATGAACAGCCTGCACAAAAATGAATCGTTTTTCATGGATCTGGGAATAAAGTTTGCTGAGCTACATCTGACGGAGGAAGACTGGACATACGTTAAGGAATACGTAGTTGCATTTGGGCCGTTGTACGCCTTCACAAAGAGCGTTCAAGGTGATGGCCTTGTTTTGGGTGACGTTTTCAAATTCCTCAAGATCTGTCAAATGCAAATCCAGAAAATTTCTCTTGGGAATAGATTTTCCGAAGCAGTTCAGCAAAATCTTGATAGAAGATCCAAGCAAATGATGGATAACGATGCATTCCGAGCAGCTATGATGTTTGATCAACGATGGTGCTTTATGGATACACCATACTTGTCAACGGATGACAAATTGGCTGCTATCGTAAGTATTAGTACACAATATTTATTTGTCGTCAATCTGTAGTAGACCATTACATATACGTAAAATACTTAGCTTAACTTAATGATCAATACCTAACTAACCTTAAAAAGAATTTTTGCCTGAGAGTTTTTTTGTTCATTGTTATATCTATTGATTCACAATTTGCATTGTAGCAACATTTTATTCGAAGGTGCATTTTTGGCATAGTTTGTCCGTTGATTGCTAATATAAAACAAGTTTCTGATTCTAAGCGGACGAATAGGGACATAAAAAATTTATTTTTTCCAATATTGCAGGGGCATTAACTCTTTGTGCAATTACATCATTTATAAAAGCAACCATCATAAATTCTCTCCGCTTTTCTAATCTCTCTAGGTTAATCAACATGCATCGTGAGTCATAGGATGGAAGCGGAAAGGTAGTCCAACCTAATTTTCGTAGAGCAAATAGGACAAATTGTTTTTGGACTGATTCAATTCTATTATTATGCGTATCTTGATATGGTGCCCAAACAATACTACAGTATTCAAGTAGGGATCTCACAAACGTTACATAGAGTGTTTTTATCGTATAAGGATCGTTGAAGTGGTAACTGAATCTTTTGATAAACCCAAGCATGTTGCTAGATCTGTAGATAATGCTATTATAATGATCAACAAAAGTTAGCTTAGAATTGAGTATTACACTTAAGTCTCTCACCTGGTTGCATCTTTCAATAGTTTTCTGTCCTAGACTAAATGTTTTTTGAATTGTGGTTTGCTTTCTTGTAAATGATATGGAATTACATTTTTTAACATTAGGTTCTAGCAAACTTTTCTTACACCAGTTGTGGAAGTTGTCAGTTTCAAGTTGGAAAATTTCGAGATCGGTTGTGTCACTGATTTCCATGAAAAGTTTCATGTCGTCTGCATATATAGAAACATGAAGGAGTTTCAAAATGAGCTCCACATCGTTGACAAATAAGATAAACAGAAGTGGACCCAAATGAGACCCTTCCCGGGTAGAGGTGAATTGCAAACCAATAACATAATAATAACATATCTTGCCATCTCATCTAGATTTGACATTTTTGACTTATTCAGGAATAACACTTAATTGCAATGTAACTACGGAATGTGTTATCATTGCTAGTTTTGTTGTTTTTTAGATATTTTGTACATTTGTTGAAAAATCATTCAATAACAACTGAATGGTAAAGTTTGCCATCATAACTAATTTGGGTTGCATTAAGTTATTTTGTTTGTTTTTTGCGATATTTATGAATTTAAATGAGTGATATTCAAAGAAAGATGTTTAATGGATGTTTAATAGTTTAATGGAATTAAAAATTTTGCAAAAAATGTGAATTGAAAAATAAATAAATTGTATTAGTTTTTCTATTTATTCTAAGTCAATTAACAATCAGACATCAATCAACTTGAGTGCGAATCTTACACTTTGATATGTAATAAATTGTTTCATCAGTAAGTTTTATATGCATATTTATACATTGCTGAATTGAGTCGTTAATTTGCATCACTTTAAAAATGTCAGTCGTTGCGTAAGAATAGACATTATTGAAAAGCTCTTCACAGTGTAGCAATTGACCAACAATGTAGTTAGTGCTGTCCTTATCACATAGAATTTCCTGAATATTGTAGAAACTTCCGTTCATATAGATCCATGAGTTGTCATAATGGAAGGCTTGGCATGATTTGTTTGTACACAAATTTAAACCTTTGATATATGTTTTCATGTGCGTACTAAACAATCTCTCAGCTACATCTTCGTCAAATATAACTGAGTGATTTGAAGTATATAGCAAATTTGGATCAAATTGAGCCGAAAACTGTGGTTTTAGCCACATAGAGTGAATCCATTGTTGAACACGTGGGTTGGCATCATTATTTGGATGTTGACATAACTTGTTCATATAGTACTTTCGTTCTATTTGCAATACTGGTTTTCTGGTTCCAGTACGAAAGCTTTGCAGCATTCCATTACCTTAAAATTCAAAAGTGTGAAATGTCAAATATTACAAAACTTGTTTATGGTATGTTGTGAATATACCTGCTTCGTAAGGGAACAGTGAAAAATTGAATAGAGCTCCGAAGTTGCGAACAGCTTTGATTAAATGACCCAGTAAATGAACATTGTACGACATGTTATCTTTACCGTACAGCTCCTCGAATTGATGCAAAAACAAGTTCATTTTCATTTCACAAGAAGAAATAATTGATTCATTCAATTTTGGATCCAGGAGCTGGTAAATTGATGATGACAGCAACATAACATGATCCATGTATTGCTGAGGCAAAATATCGATTAGCACTGGGTATAAGTAATGGAGAAGTATAGGCTCCCATTCATTCGCTTTGAATTTTTTGTATTCTTTCAATTGCCTTGGATTCCTCGGGAAAACAGTTGGAGGTCGAAAGCTCAACATTCTTTGTTCAATTGGAATCACGCGGTTTCCGACATAATAAGGCTCCTTATGATTCTCACTTTCCGTCCATAGGCTCCACAGTTGTCTCATTACTCCCAGTAAAACAAAGTGCATGTAATCTGGCGGAAAGCAGTCGATAGTGTCGAAGTTAGGAAGAAAAGCAAAAACAGTTTTTCCCGTCACTCCGAGCTCTTCTACGCCAGTGGTCGATACATTTTCCATTAACAGCCTGGTATGATAGTCTTCCCGTTCGGGAACTTTATCCATGCACGGATAACATCTCGAATTATTCGTAGTTTTCAATTCTCCAGGATGAAGACAATACGTGCACCCATACAATCCATTGTACTGCTTCATATGCTGCACTTTACATCTTGCTACCGAATCCAAATTTACTTGTAATAATGAAACTGAATATGTGGTAGAACCGATAGTAATCCCATTCTCTTTTAATTGCAATAGTTCGAGGCATAGGTATTTAAATAAAAGATTCGTATTTGGTTCGCCATTCGAAAGCCATATACCAGCAAGGATCAAATTATGTTTTGAAAACCGCATTTGAGGAGGTAGATTGTTCAAAATAATAAACACAGGATATAATGGCTTTTGCGCCGTGCATCGGAAAGTGGCTGCCCCGTCGGTATTCGCGCTTAACGTGAGACATTTCCCAGAGTCTTGCTGGAGAACTTTTTGAGCATATCTACCACGCATAATGTCAGCGATTCCGTACGCTTCTATGTAACGTCCGTATTCTTCAATCTTAGATTTATGTTTAATCACTAGCTCTCGTATTTGCGGCTCGATGGGAATTGATATGAAAAAATCCTTCTCCTTAGACTCGCAGATAATACACCCTGTATTCAAGCTAGGAGCTGTTGGACCATAGTCAAAGTGGCATTTTTTACAGTAGAATATCCGGGATGAGTTATAAGGGTTTGTTTTGAAATAAGAAATAAAGGTGGAAAAAGTTTCAGGAAGCAGTTTTATCCCTGAAATGGCGTTTAACATTTTCAATAGATCTTCCACCGCAGTCTGCGTCAGGCCATGTCGGACGTAGTAGTTCAGAACCATGAGCAAAATATCGTCTACTATTAAGTCTGATTTTGCAGTAAAAAGTTTTCTGTTGAGAACTGAAAATAACTGAAACAAAAAACAGCAAACGTTATAAAATCTTTTAAATCATCACTTAAAAGTCACGCATAATATATGATAACGTCCGGAAAACTATTGGTAACCAAAGACTTCGGTTCTTGCCTTTTTAAAGCAAGTACTCATGCATACACTCACATCAGCGCCACTATTCTGAAGAAAAATCCCTCCGCTACCTACCAGCCAAAAATGCGTATTGATTTTCGTGAACGAATTGCCATGATACGACGTGAGAATCCTCTGATTATCAATAGATTTCTGGCGCTTATCATAAACTTTGCGAGAAGTGTAATAATTGGTTATCAAATCATGAAAAACTCTTGCCTTCGGAACGCTTTCTGGCTCATCAACAAACTTCTCAAAAGTCACGTCCTCATCTAATTGATCCAATTCTCTCTCATAAGCTACATTTTCTGTTTCATCATCTAATTCCTCAAAATTCAGATCGTTTTCTGATTGCTCCGCCTCGCATTCGGAAGATGCGTTATCTGATATGCCTGCCATAGTTGAAGTATTATCTTCGACGCCTTTCCGGGTTTTTGTAAGCCTTTTACCTCGTTCATCAAACATATGATTTTCGGTCCCGATTTCATTGTCCAGACCACCAGAGTTATTCGCAGATTCCAAGAAATATGTGGACTCGTTGAAAGACTTTTTCGGTATGTTACTTTTTGGCTGCAAATAGCATGGTAATAAGAACATCACAAAGATATCATCTCATTTGTATCCCATATACCTACGTACCTTTTTAACATATTTCTGTCCATAATGTTCGGCTGATAAGAAAAACTGACGTCTTCGCCGCGCACTCATAATACTTGTCTTGTTTGATTATCTTATCAACAATTTAGAAAAGGATGCCGGTGATCTTGTCGATCCTGTTTACTTGTTCTGAAAGATGTAGTTCAGTCTAGCGTAACATTAGAACTGAACCAATATAACCAGTGAAAATTTGAGCGACCATCCGGATCATTTTTTCTCTGTCGATAAATTTTGTTTTATCAATTTATTTTTATTTTATAAAGCATTGAATACATTGTTTTTATACTCGAAACCAAGTTGAACAAAAAAGATAATACCGGTGTTAAATCTGACAGCTCACAATCTAAAATATAGACCGAATATTAAAAAAATGCTGCTAAATAAATGTTAGGCCACAATTCCGATCTGGTACACTGAATCAAATTCACATATAAATGTTATGTGGATGCCAGTAATACCTGCGTTAAAATTGATCTTCCCCTATATATTCAATCGTACCAGACTTATATTAGATTTCAAGTAGGATGACTCAATGTATGACCAATTTTAACTTAATTTTTGAAATACAATAAGGCTACTTGGGGAACAAGAATAGGACAAGAAACGATCAAGGAATGTTTTCCTGCCAAAACTACTTTAGCGGTCCGCAGCTGAAAAGCAGAGCGGTTTCATAACTTTTGATAACGTCTGCTGCGTAGGCTAAATGAAACTGTCACTTTTCCTTACGGAAAAATATTCCGTTCAATTATTCCGTAAAGTATAGTACGGTAATGAAAAGTACAGCGGTCAAAGAAAATCTCCCTTTATTACCAAAGTAATTACAACAATAATGGGAAAATTGTCACTGTGACTTACGGAATAATATAACGGAATATTATTCAGTAAGCAAAAGTGACAGATCCATTTAGTTAACACTGCAGACGTTATCAGACGCAATAAAACGGATCTACTTTTCAGCTTCAGACCAAATTTTGACATCATAAGCATTACTTGACCGTTTCTTGTCCTATCCTTTTCTACAGTACTTTAGTGCTCCGAATTACGTAAAAGTAAAAATGACAGTTCCTCCATATTTTAGCAGCTGCTAAAATTACTTTGGTAATAAAATGAGAATTTTCTTCAACGTTGTACTTTTCCGCACCATATGAGACTTAAATATGAACTTCGAATTAAAGATTGTATGAAAAAGCTGTTGCCAAGAGCGATCAATTTTTTTTTCAAGGAACAGTTTTAATCATACTCTTCGATTTTCCATCAAAAATTGGTACGTTTTCCAATCAACGCAAATGCGTTGTTAAAACATATGGATCCGACGTTTTAATTTTTTTCAGTGTATATCATCTGTCACTGACAACAACGATACCTTTTGGATCCTTTCATTGTCAATTGCTCGGTCGAGTGTAATAAATGTAATTTTGGTGGTCCGTTAAATTGATTTTATTACCAGTTAACTTTGTAAATTTTAGTTAAAAAATCAACAAAAATGGGTCGCCAGCGTAAAAATCAAAAAGAAAAGCTAGCAGCGAAGAAAGCGAATGCGGAAAATATGGCGAATCTTGGCAAAATGGTATGGATTTAAATTTTGTATTGTGATTTTATTCTAACCTCAATTCCATTGCAGGCACAGAAGGTTCTTTTGAAAGCGGAGGGAGAACCTAAAAAGAAAACTGTCGGCCACCGGTCCAACGTTCCGGTTAAGCTAAACAACGATAGGTCTTCATTGGAGGCACAGGAGGTTCTGCCGAACGAGAAAGGAGAATCTCAAATGAAACGTTTTATCAGGTCCCGCTATGACGTTTCGTCGAAGAAGAAGAAGACTTCTTTTGGATCGCCTTCGGAAAAGCATGACAATGCTGGTCCTTCCACGTCTGGCGATTCATCGAACCACCTTGACGTTTCGACTCTCACCAGCACTTCAGAACCATCTTCGAAACATAATACCATTCCATCAACATCCCGTGGCCCTATGGACGTTTCGAAACCATCTGAAATCTGTCTCAACGCCGCCAACACCAGCTTAGAAACACTGTTCGAAGGTTTTCGGGAGACACACGTAAGCCATAACTCGGATGAAGTCATCAAGGGGTTGTGGCGCCGTATTGACGATCGGGATACTGAAATTAAAAAACTCAAGGAAGAGAACACAAGGCTGCGAGCATTGAATATGCATCTTCAGGAGTCTCTAGTGATGAACAGTGACGACAGGAGCTTTACCGAGCGTGCAGGATATCCAAAAGCCGAGTGGCTCTTGAGCGTATCGCAAAATTCCGGAGACAGCGATTACCTTTTTGTCAAAGAGCTGCTTTTCCGCTTATTCCCAACAGGCATTGGTAAGGCAACAGCCACCGGCAGACCCTCCAATAATCCGAAAGGACGAAATAAAGACGCAGACTATGGAGAACCACCTGCTCAGGAGACACACAAGCTGGATCCGGAAAAAGTGACGTACATAAAAGGTAAATAAAGTTATTAAAATTATTATGCTAACATTTTATTCATTATTTTTTAAACATTTTCAGATCGTCTTTACGAAAGACGTCGGATTCTCTTGGATCCAGCTGGAGTGGCTGTTACTAAATCGAAGAGGGTCAATAAACATATTGCCAATGTGATGGCCAACAATCCGGCAATCCGTGGTACAATACCGAAGTAGCAGTGAACATTTTTATTGATTAATGACCGCCGACGAACGGCTATTATTTTTATTCATTATTTGATGTTTTTAAAAAATTTCTTTTAAAGCAAATGTAAGGTTTGAAGTAAATGTAACCATAAAATGGTTTTGTTTGAATTTAAATAGTTATTTGATTAAAACTGAGAAAAACGAAAAAGAGAATTTACCATTCATCACTTATTTCTATTTAAAAACTAGAATTACCCTTATTTTGCTATTTAGCGTTAATAATTAAATTTACCATTATTAAGATCTTCTAAAGAACTATTCATTGTGTTATTATTATGTTATCAACACCTCAGGAATAACTCATTATGCAATTCTTCTTTTGTAAATATTTTGTTCTTAGTTTGTTCTTATAATGGCAAAATTTGTTATTTCTTAGAAATTCCCTCGAACTATTTCAGTTATTATTTTTGTTGTTTTAACTCTTATCTCAAACAAACTAATGTCTAATTTTGCCATTTAGTTATTTTGTATGAATGGTAAAATTT
>JASCZW010010749.1:0-35022 GCA_034211315.2 Aedes japonicus | reverse complement strand
GGGTTACTGCTTTTGCAAAATAGTGAACCTTCAGTAATAAATTCCGGAGATTAAAACGGCACCAACTATTACAAAAAGAAAATTGAAAGAATTGTTTAATATTTCCGTTTTTCCCATATAAATTAGATATATATTCATATATCAGACCATTAAAAAACTTTACCAAGACGGAAACACTAAAAACAACGTAATTTTACGTAAAAAGGTCGGAATAACGATATCCCCTTTACTGTCATACACGCTCAGAACTCCATCTCTTTCTTTCGTATTACTATCCCTTTTTTCACACGGAAAAGTTACTCAATTTTCGTAAAAAGTGGATCTAGTCAAAAATTGAGTAGATCCACTTTTTACGAAAATTGAGTAACTTTTCCGTGTGAAAAAAAGGGATAGTAATACGAAGGAAAGAGATGGAGTTCTGAGCGTGTAGGTCGATGAGTTACGCAATTCACCCCTTTTCCTCTACACGGTAAACCCTAAGTATGCAATTATGACTTCAAAGTAGGCATTATGGAATTATGCATAAAATGCCTAAAAAGCTTTTATGCATAAATTGCCTAAAGAGGTTAGACGTCAAAAAGTGAATAAAATTTAGGCATTTTGCAGCATGTGAATGCATTTCTTAAATGTGATTGTGTATAGGAACTAGTCCCTTTATGAAATGAAGACGAATAAGAATCTTAGCGCTAATATCTCAAAATTTCGGATCTGATTTTTCTGAGTGAAACTAGATTACAAAACGCTTCCCGGACCACAATGCTATACTGTAAGCAAAGACAAAGACATCCCCGAAACGGAGAAGGCAATTTTCATCGAAAAATTCGGTAAGGAGGTAATGCATAGACGTAGCCAAGGGGGGGGGGGGGGGCAGGGTGGTGCCGTTGCCACCCCCCTAACTTTTGATTTTAGCTTTAGAATTTTAATGTTTGTTTGAATTTTTATTGTATATTTTGTTTATTATTGTATGTTTGTGAGATTGCCCCTTTGTCTCAATGAACTAGCGCAAAGTTGTCCTGATTTGGTGACAAGATGCAGCACAAATGTGCAAAAAGTGGACATCTTTGAGATTTTTTTTTCAAATAGTAATGACTAAAAATTTTATGACACTCTTTTACCTTTAATCAAGAACACAACCTAGCTAACCTAACGTATAAAAAAAAATATCTCTAAAGTGTAATGGTAACTGTTTGACGAGCATTGACTGTTTTTTCCCCGCTAGCTGAAACGTGGAATAGCTTAGTTCAAATCAATTAGTTCAGTGGCAATCAACAAACTGAATATTTAAATCAATGTTATAGCTTTCGGAAGCCAAATAATACTTGATAAAGATACATAATTCATAGTTAGAAAGTGTATAAACGGAAAATGTTTATTTAAACTATTCATGATATGGGCCTAATCGGTCAATGTAACATCACTGATCAATGCTTTTCCAATTTTTGGTACTGTAGTTCTGTGTTATGAAGAATATATTACTATTAATTATTCTATATATATATATATCTATTAATTACATCCTTTTGCTTGAATCAGTATTTTAAAGTGTTGTTTTCGTATCCAAGAGATTTTAATGGAGCATAAATATGCTACGATATTATCCGGGCGAGACGAGAAGACTCGTATTCGATTTGCATGCGTATTCGACAGCATGCTCATCAGAGCGAAAAGTTGCAGTCGTCTTATCCTATGCAAAGATTTAATCCGTTCCTATGAGCATGAGCAATATAATCCGCATGATCATCCGCCCTTGGTTGCTACTTCGTTGTTGCCAGATCAGCTGTTATTACACAGAGAACAAACAGATGATGCGTGTAACTAGCATAAATCCTCAATATATAAAAACTGGTGATCTCAAACTAAGGCAATAATTGGCGCCGGCCTTACCTGAATGCAGGTCACATTAAGAAATGGTAGGAATATATTGACGTGTCGCTTTAATGGAAGCCAAGACCGCGGTGTTTAATAAAATATTTTATTAAACCATATCCAATATTTTAATATAGTACGGATTTCTGATTTGAACCTCTTTAATTTTTACAACTGTATCAAGAAAGTAGGAGTTTGTTAAGAACAATTTAAGCGAATTAATTTAAAATTGCGAAATAGAATACAAACATAAGCACTCTTTTACTGTTTGGCATGATAATGGCATTAAACAAGAAAAGTTCCATAAGCAGGAAGATCATCGATCAAATACATACCACAAAAAATCGAGAACACTCGCATGAACCAAGAAGAAAGCTGCTATCAGTTTCTATATTCATTACTTCTCATTCAAAATTTGATTTTGGTATAGTTTCTTTGCTGGTGAATTTAGAGCACATTCTGTGCATTGTTTTCATTTTATTGGAAGATTAAAACAGTTCTTTGATTCATTGTTATCTAGTAGTATCATAAATGGACATTCGAAATTTTTAGAAGTAAGTTTAGTAATTTCCAGCATGAAATTGAAAGAAACGAACGAACAAAACTAAATTAATGCAGCTATAAACACGAACAGAAAATTATGGAAAATTCATTTTAATGTAATTCAATGATACACCTATTTGGTTTCATACTACTCAGATACACTCCGCTTGATACGACGACACGATACCATGATTGCTACATACACTTGCATTTGCGACTTACTTGGGTTCAAAAAAGTTATACTTGATTTTCCTGTTTCGATAATATCTGATAAAATAATTAAATTAAAGGAAAGTTAAAAGGATACAAACCATAAGCCATAAACCACTAAAACTCAAAATGTATGCTTGTTGAAAGCAAACTACTTATTATTTGAACAACCATTGAAAAAAAATTTCAATTGATACGTTGTGAGCACGGAGAGTAAAAAACTGTGTTTTTACGGTTTTGCTTTGTCAATATGCACTGAAAATTTATTTTCGTAAATATGCTTTCACTCGTTTCTTAAAAATGGATTTTGTACATAAAACAAATGTCTTGTGAATTGTATGATACATTCCTAATGGTTATCATATGCTGTAATTAAACCTTTTTTTTTTAACAATGCACGAAATGAATTTTGTGAAGATCAACCAATTGGTGCTTCTCTTTAATGGTACTAATACATGTTGGTATTTCTGCTTGCGTGGGCTGGAATGAATGATTATCCCAAAATAAAAATAAGAGCGCTATCGAGAGTTATAATTTCATACTTATTAATTAAGTAACTTGTAACGAGTCATCGTGACCTAGTGAGATCTTGCCATAAATACAAGTTTGAACCTCAAGTCAGAAACATGAATACATTTTCAGTACAAACTGCTAACAAACCCGGTGTTTATTCTAAACAAAAATCCAACATGACTGTAAAGTGAACATTTCGATACATTACATTAAGGCTTGCTTCATTTAGAATTGGAACAAACTTTTGCTCATATTGTGGCGCTCCTGGTGGACGCATTTGGAAGTTCTTGGCGCCCACGTTGTCAACTTTACGTATGTATTTTTGACATTCCGCAAATCGACTGTACTTTGTAAACAATCAACATAGAAGCCGAAAGAAGGGAGAAATTGTGCACAGTTATTTGGAAAATCCATTGTGGTCTGCATCTAGGCTAGCTAAGCAGCTGAAATTGCCCAGAAATACCGTATGGCGCGTTATCAAACGGTATAAGGAAACATTGACGACGATTCGGAAGCCTCAAGCCAATCGTCGGAGTGGAACTGTCGACCGGAAACTGCGTGGTAAGATTTTGAAGACAATTAAGAGGAATCCCAATATGTCGGACCGTGATTTGGCCAGAAAATTCGGTGCTGCCCATAGTACCGTGAGGAGAACTCGACTCCGGGAAGGAATCAAGTCGTATCGAGCTAGCAAACAGCCAAATCGGACCATAAAACAGAATAGTGTGGCCAAAGTCCGTGCTCGGAAGCTATACGACCAGGTGCTGACCAAGTTCGACGGATGTCTTCTGATGGACGATGAAACCTATGTCAAGGCTGACTTCGGGCAAATCCCAGGTCAAAAATTTTACTTGGCAACGGCTCGGGGGATGTTCCAGCCAAATTTAAATTTGTTTTTGCCGACAAATTTTCACGAAAATTCATGATTTGGCAAGGCATTTACAGCTGTGGCAAAAAAACGAAAGTTTTTGTTACAAATAAGATAATGACGTCGGAACTATACCAAAAAGAGTGTCTCCAAAAACGAATTTTGCCGTTCATTCGATCCCACGACCACCCCGTAATGTTTTGGCCAGATTTTGAAAGCTGTCATTACAGCAAAGTCGTTCAAGGATGGTTTGCAGAGAAAGGGGTCCAGGTTGTTCCGAAAAACCTTAACCCACCCAACTGCCCCCAGTTCCGTCCTATTGAGAAATACTGGGCAATCATGAACAGGAGACTCAAGGCAAAGGGAAAGGTTGTCAAAGACATCAATCAGATGAAGACCTGGTGGAATAAGATAGCTAAAACGATGGACGAAGAAGGTGTGCGCCGCCTTATGAACCGTGTTACAGGAAAAATTCGAGAATTCCTTCGAAACCGTGACGAATAATTTTCTCTATATTTTTTTTTAAAGTATGAATAAAACGCTACATTTGTATAAAAAAAGATCTTGAATTCAATAATAAATAACTAAAGTACAGGCAATTGTTTTCGTTCCAATTCTATCTGAAACAAGCTTTATTTGAGAAACTTAGAGACTTTCTCGAAAAAAAAATTCTCCTTTGGTCAGGTAGAAACTTCTCAGAAATATTGGAAGTAAGCAGTTCATTCAAGAAGAACCTTCAAAAATGCATTACCGATGTTCAAGATCACACTTATCAGAATTTCAAGACAGAACTTCCCCAAAAACCAGGAGAGGACTTATCAGAGCTTCAGGAAGAAGTGGAGGGGAGAGGACTTCTCTGGAGTTTGGATTTTTTTAGAGGTTTTGGAGTTCTTCCCAGACATTCAAGATTGAATTTCCCAGAAGTTCAGGAAAAAAACTTCCCCAAATTTCAGACGGGAGCTAACCAAGAAGGGCACTACCTATAATTTTTTTTTAAATCTGGAAAAAAAATCCTCAGGACGACGCGTCACAGAAGCTGAGGAAAGAACTCTCAAGCTCAGGAAATAACTACCCTGAAGTTCCAAAAGAAACTTCTCGAAATGTTAGTTGGAACTTCCCAGAAGTGCAAGGCAGCTTTTCCAAAGCTCAGAGGAGAACATTTTAACATTTCAAAATAAGGATTTTTCAAAATTCTTTAGAGAGAAAAAAATGAAACTTTCCAGAAGCATTGAGGGTACTTTCTTCTAATTTGAGCACGAATTTCCCAATAGTTCCGGAACAAACTTCCCAAAATTTCTGAAGAAAACTTCTCAAGAGTTCAGAAGAGGACTTCTCAGAAGTCCAGGAGGAAACATCAAGAACAAATTTAAGGGAATTTTCCTAAAAATTTTGGAGACGGCTTTCCCAAAGTTTCAAAAAAAATTTCCTCGCAGTGCCCGATGGGACCAATCAGAAGGTTGGAAAAAATAAGCTTGGGAAAAAACTTCCCTGAATTTCAGGAAGAAACCTACCAGAGCGGGTACTACCTGTAGGGTCAAGAAGGAATTTTTCAAAAAAATCAGTAAAAAACTCCTCACAAGTTTCACAAGAGGACTTCTCAGAAGTTGCGAAGAGACCAACAGTTTTGTTGGAACTACCCAAAAGTGCTGGAGAGCTTCCCCAAAGTTCCGAATCGAACATTCCAGCATTTCAGAATGAGAACTTCTCGAAGTTCACGAAATCCCAGAAGTTATGGTAGATACTTTTAATAGAATCAGGAAGAAACTTTTCAGAAGTTTAAAGGGAACTTTCTAGTAGTTCAAGCAGGAATTTCTCAGAAATTCAGGAACAAACTTCCATGAAGTTCAGAGGAATACTTCCCTGAAGTTCAGAAAGATTATTTTGGCAGTTCGGAAAAGAACTTCTGAGAAGTTCAGGAAGAAGCTTCTAACAACTTAAGATGATTTTCCAAGAAATACTGGAGAGTACTTTCTCAAAGATTTGCAGAAACTTTCCTCGTTGTTGAGGATGGGAATTATCGGAAGTTTAGAAAGTAATAATGTTCAGGAAAAAACTTACCAAATATTTCTCGAAAACGGTTGCGTTCAGGTGATTTATCATTATTATCATTATTGTTCTTAATGATCTCCAAAATCATATTGTATAATTAATTTTCATTTATAATAATGAATAACCAAAATTTGAAATATGCACCAAAGTTCGCTCTTCGGAAAACTTTTTATTATGAGAGCGTCCATCCTAGAGTTTTTTCAAAACGTGTCTTTTTTCTCAAATTTCTACAAAACAAATTTGAAAAATATTAAAAATATGTTTTTTTATATTTGATTTTTAGTATTTATTTTCGATTTTTCTTTATGAAAAAATTTTTTGTTTCAGCGTACATTTTTTTACAAAGCCTTTTAGTTCTCTACAACTCCCCGATATAAAGTTTTTCTCTAAATGTAATGGTTTTTGAACTACGATTTTTCAAGTAAAATGTTGGAAAAAACATACACCCATCTCAAAAGTTACTCTTGAATCCAAATAATCTTAACACCAGTGGATTTTTTTTTCAACATACCGAAGACGTGTACCAAGTTTCATCAAAATCGAAGATAGTTGAGTTTGGTGACCGACCGATTTGGCGTGGAATCATTCTACACTATCACACTTTGATTATTATTGGTAAATATTGTTAGGAGGCAACCCCTATTAGCAGGTAGTGTTTACGATCATCTCCATCAATGCCACTCTGGTGTACCTTTTCTCGTTTCCATTACTGTATGTAATGTTGTCATTATCATTACAAAAGTGAACTCGATTAAATCAAACACGTTGATTTTCTCTCGCTGTAAATTCACGTTTTATTCCGGTTATTTTGTGGCCATCCAAAAACCATTTCAGGTTTTGGTAGTAGTGATATCGAAGTGGTCGTGTGATGGAGGAGAAGCCGAACATTTTTTTTGCCTCTATTTGTATATTTTTATAATAGTGTATATATATCAGTAAGTGAAAAATACAGGGTGCGGCAGAAAATAATGCGAAAATGTGCAAACTTGGGTATTGGGTTAATTCGTGTAGCTAGTGACAAATTTCTGTCGAAAGTGTATTTGTTTATGTTTACTTTCAAGTGCTGCATCCAAACATTCTATTTGTTTTATTGCAAATTCGTCAAAATGTTCGCGAAAGAAGTGATCACCAGTTTGTTGCTCGCCCAGAAGAAGCCGAAAGAGATTGCCTAGGTGGTAGGCTGCCATTTGGCAACAGTTTACCGCATGAATAAGTCCTGCAGGATGGTCCTAGGCAGCGGAAGCCGGGAAGTGGACGTGCGCTTTCCACGCACGCCGAACGTGATCAAATCGGTCCGTGCAAAAATTGCTCGCAACCCGGGGCGTTCCGAAAGAAAATTTGCAAAGGAAGCCAAAATTTCGGAGAAATCCATGCGGAGAGTTATTAAAGAAGACCTGCATGCATCTTCCAGAGCCAGAGTGAAACGCCACTCGATAACGGACCGGGTCAAGGAACTACGAGTGACTCGTTCCAAGAGATTGCTTTCTTTGTTGAAGAAGGAATAAAATGATAATCCTGTTCTCCGATGAAAATATTTTCAGCATCGATGCTGTGGCCAACAGCCTCACGGACCGGTTCATTTCACCGCAGAAAATAGAGAACGTTCCGGAAAAAGTGAAATTCAAATTTCAAACCAAACATCCGGCTGGTGTCATGATGTTTGGCTTGGTGGCGTCCAACGGTTTGAAAATGCCGCCTGTTTTCATTAATGCTGGAGTTAAAATCAATACCGAAGTGCATATCGGTATTTTAAAGGACCAAGTGCTTCCCTGGGTAAAGGCCAACTTCTCCGAGGACCAAAACGTTGTTCTACAGCAGGGTGGAGCGCCGTGTAACACATCCAATCGAACCCAACCATGGTTGAACGATAACATGAAGTTTTGGCCGAAGGATTTGTGGTCCCCTAGCAGTCCAGATCTTAATACGTTGGATTATTCGATTTGAGCATGTGTTGAAGCACGAGCCTGCAAAACATCAAACGCTAGTGTGAAAACCCTGAAGTCAACCATAACACGCACATGGCAGTCAATGTCGGAGGACTACGTCCGAAAGGCATGCTCTGGCTTCCGGCGTCGGCTCGAGGATGTTATTAATAAAAATGGAAGACACATTGACTTAATTAGTTCAAATGGACTTTTTAGAGATAACTGCACTCGAAAATGTTGATATTATTGCTTGAATTAGTTGAAAATGGGATTTGAAAGAAATAGAACAAATTTTCGCATTATTTTCTGCCGCGCCCTGTAACACAGAATCTGTACTAAATCACATCAGTTTGTATGCTTACATGCTGTGAGCAGTCTGATGGAGCTCGATTCGATGTTCATTCACTAACAATCGAGATTTACCAATTTGAAATAGTAAGGTATGTTTGCGATAGAGACATAAAAGATAGGAAAAAATACACGGAGCAGCGATTCACCTTAAACGTTACTAAGCCTAGTTGCTGGTATATGCAGAAAATGGGGAAACTAAAAACATCGTTCATCATACGGCATTGCAGTAATCATGAAAAAACAAATAAAATAACAGCATTTTAGGATCTACAAATAAAGCAGTACGCATTTATAAAAATTCCTAATATCCATATTATTCTTCAGTTCTGTTTTTAAATAAGTAAATTAAGTATTGTCAGGACAACGTCTGCCCGGTCAGCTTGTGAATTATTTTAAAATTCAAGTATAATGAAATTGTTGTGTTTGATTATGTTCATAAATTACAATGGACCACAATGGATTACTCTTACTTCAACATCTTTAGCATGATACCGGAATATCGGAATATTCAAATTATATTCACCATTAAATATGAACTTAAAAGTTCGAAATGGGAAATATCCTTTTTATCATCATGAAATCCTAATTCCTGCTGGTACTTCGTAGCAAACACATACATATGTGGCAAAAAATACTGCTTAACAAAAAGCCCTACGCTCAATTTCAAACTACTTCTATTCAATTGCACAGTCTGCCGAAAGCTATCGGACCTATCAATATTTTTTCTTCACATCTTTGGTTCTAAACAAAAGTGCTATCCATTCCTAGGGTTGGATGTTGATAAGAAGGATATTTCCAATATCAAACTGTTACAATGCACTGCTACACAAAGTCGAACAAAAACAACATTTTCATCATACACCACATTTAGATATTCACAAGAGTTTTAAGAAGGAAATGAAAAACCTTTTTTCTCATGTACAAGTTGAGGGGATGTTGTTGCAAAACATATGCCTTTCATGATTCACTTATGTATTTTTCTAGAACAAATGATTTAATTTTCGACTCAAATATGACCAAACCTGCGCAATCAACCGATATTTTTATAGCATATTTTAGATCGCATAAGAAGTTTTAAATATGCATTGCAACACATGCTTTTGACATGACGATGTCTTATCTACACACCAAATCCTAATTTTGATATTCAGTAAAAAAAATTACGGTTTTCATTAGTAAGGGAACGCCTATTAATTACGTCACGCAAAAATTGACTTTTTTAATCCCCCTCCCCCCTTGTCACGTTTTTTGTATGGACAATCAAATTTTTTTGAATGGATCGTCACGTTTTCCTAAACCCCCCTCTCCCCCCTTACTGCGTGACATAATTAATGGACCTTCCCTAAGATAGAATTTCTACTGAATGATCTGTACATTTTTTTTCAATTCATAGATATCCGTCGAAGAACTACAAGTTTTCAGCAATATTTGGATGGAAATATTACTGAATATTTGTATTTATTTTACAGATGTTCTTTGTGAGCTCCTGAACTGTCATTGAAAATCCGCTGTTCAGAAAAAGCTTTACCGATTTTCAGTAGAACCACAAAAATATGTTTGAAATTTAGTAAAATTTACTGAATTTAGTAAAAAAAAACTTGGTGTGTAGGTGGTTTATAGCATCACAATAAAAAAATTAGTTATATTCACCGCCTATTTAACACATTAAATATGTAATAGTATGACGAGAAGAACAAATTTCTCGCTCTTCTCGTCATACTATTACATATAGATCTCGAAGAGAACGTAAAGGGTATGGTAAAGGCGAGGTAAAGGGTTATGTGCCTGATTCGGATACTACCGTTCAAAGCCCTCCGCTCGTTTTCAAACTTATATCTTTCAATTTCAAAGCCTGCCATTGCCCTATACGGAACTATCAATACACTTTCTCTTCATGTCTATTCGTTCTAGCAATAAATTACCGTCCACTCCTAGCGCTTCGCATGGAAATGAGAAATTATCTGCGTCTGCCAAACTTCATCACTGATCGATACTCCGCGCATGGGAGAATACAAAAAACAACAATCAAAGTGTATAATCAAGTTATTACAAAGTGAAACTAAATGCAGAAATGCAAGAACACAACAGTTCAATCCAACAAGTGTCAAACAACAGATCGAAATGGACAGTAATGTTTGTAGTATGATGAATTTGTTTATGAATTTCCAATACTTTTATACATGTTTCATATCGCTTAAAAAGCAAGTCTAACAAGAAAAAAACAAACATTTTTCGGAACTGTAGCATGCAATAAGCATTACCATCAGCAGTTGATTCATTGTGACGGACCACATTAAACGTATTTTTTTTTCTAAAATTTCTGGAGCCAAATAACATTTCACTAAGAAGATGCTCTAAGGGAAGGTCCATTAATTATGTCACGCAGTAAGGGGGGAGGGGGGGGGGGGTTGTGAAAACGTGACGATCCATACAAAAAAATTTGAAGCTCCATACAAAAAACGTGACAAGGGGGGAAGGGAAGTTTGTAAAAAGTCAATTTTTGCGTGAC
Source organism: Aedes japonicus (assembly GCA_034211315.2). Lineage (NCBI taxonomy): Eukaryota > Metazoa > Arthropoda > Insecta > Diptera > Culicidae > Aedes > Aedes japonicus. The sequence goes on along the minus strand of JASCZW010010749.1, from coordinate 24,188 downwards.
GTAATTAAGGGACGTTCCCTAATGGTTATTATGATCGACTATTTCTCACGAATAAAAGCTAAATTCCTTATTATAAGACCACAATCGGATAAAAGAGGGCTTCCTGTTCCGTCCAAGGAGAATAAAGGGCGATACGGTCAAAATTTGGTCAATATCAACTTGACGTATTTCTTTCAATTTTGCATTTAAAAAACCTGAACACCCCTCATTTTGAAGGTGTGTGTGTGTAGAATGTTGTTCTTATTTTGTTTTTCGAATTCACTCTTCAGTTGTCAAAATGCCGTCCAAGCAAGAAGAGCAGCGTATAAAAATTTTGCTCGCGCATCGCGAAAATCCGAGCTACTCGCACGCAAAGTTGGCAAAATCGCTAAAAGTTGCCAAATCAACCGTTACAAATGTAATTAAAGTGTTTGGGGAACGTTTCTCGACAGCCAGGAAGTCTGGATCGGGGGGAAATCGAAAACCGGAAGCCGCTGAGACGACAAAGAGAGTTGCCGGTAGTTTCAAGCGAAACCCTAACCTATCTCTCCGAGATGCCGCAAATAAGCTGGGTGCATCGTCTACAACCGTGCATCGAGCCAAAAAACGAGCCGGACTATCGACTTACAAGAAGGTAGTGACTCCAAATCAGGATGATAAACAAAATACGACGGCCAAAGCGCGATCCCGGAGGCTGTACACGACGATGCTGACGAAGTTTGACTGCGTGGTAATGGACGACGAAACCTACGTCAAAGCCGACTACAAGCAGCTTCCGGGACAGGAGTTTTATACGGCAAAAGGAAGGGGAAAGGTAGCAGATATTTTCAAGCACACGAAGCTGTCAAAGTTCGCAAAGAAATATCTGGTTTGGCAAGCCATCTGTACCTGTGGCTTGAAAAGCAGCATTTTCATAGCTTCCGGGACTGTCAACCAAGAAATTTACGTGAAAGAGTGTTTGAATAAACGTCTGCTGCCTTTCCTGAAGAAACACGGTTGTTCCGTACTGTTTTGGCCGGATTTGGCATCTTGCCATTACGGTAAAAAGGCCATGGAGTGGTACGCCGCCAACAACGTGCAGGGGGTTCCCAAGGACAAGAACCCTCCCAACACGCCAGAGCTCCGCCCAATTGATAAATACTGGGCTATTGTCAAGCGGAACCTAAAGAAGACCAAAAAAACTGCTAAGGACGAGCAGCAGTTCAAGGCAAACTGGCTTTCTGCGGCGAAGAAGGTGGACAAGGTGGCTGTACAAAATCTGATGGCAGGGGTCAAGCGTAAGGCCCGGCAATTCGGATTTGGAAAAGCGAAGCCTAACTGAATATTTTTCCTGAATTTTATACTAATTGAACTTGAAAAAGAAATTTAATTTGATTTTTAAATAAACGATTTCACCGATTTACACGCGTTTTCCTTGACCAAAATTTGACCGTATCACCCTTTAAAGTCATAACTTAAATGTTTTCAAAATAATTACTCACGGCTTCCGGAAAACAGCTATGTTTTGGGTTGCCGATGCCGAACAACTGACATAACTGTAGCAGAGATGAAAATCTGCTATTTCCTCTGGAAAAAAACATAGCTGTTTTCCGGAAACAGTGTTTTGAAAACATTTAAGTTATAACATTCTTCTCCTTGGATGCCCCATCTAGCAACGCGGTGATCAAGTGTGCTGTGCGTCCTGCGCACAAAAATTACCACGGTGGGGTTGAAATCGCATTTTATCTGCTAATTGGAGGCACACGTCGCATTCAAAACAGTAAAAAAAAACAAAACAAGATAGGAAGTTTGTATTAAAAAGAGAATTGTAGAACACTTTTGAAGCCACGTTTTGTTCAATGGTTCAGTGGTTGGATGTTCATTACGTATTTCATGCAAAAAATATGAAAATAAACGCCTTGAAAAAAAAGATGCTCAAAATATTGTATCCCTCAAACGACACTAAATGATAATAACTCAAAGTTTAAATGATACTGTATGTAGGAAATTTTCTAAGTTTTAGAATAATGGAAAAGAATTAAGCTAAGTAACATAATTTTTGAGTGACAGTCAATTCAAGACTAACATGTACCAAAACATTAAAAGTTCAATAACTCTGTAAACTTTGAGATCTGACCATATGCGTAGAATTATTCTTTTCTTCAAACATCATCCTCTATCGCCCCTGAAAATATTTGCTCTAAGAAATCGAAAACCCTGTATATAAAACTAAATTTCTATAGGTCACTTTGTCTGACCCTTATAGACTCGGAAAATCGGAAAATTAGTATGCAGGAGTTATTCGGGCAGGAGAGGGTTCTTTTAATTCTTATGGTTCAAAACTTCAAGGCTCTCATACAAAAGACATTTTTGCATAACTAGAGAACTAATCAAGCAAGTGGAACAAAATTTGGCATGTTCTGGCAGCGTATTTAGGGTTTATCATATTGCCTTGACTCTGGATCAATTAAATCAATAAAAAAAAAATTAAAATTAAAAAATATTAATAGAAATTGAAAAAACAGATGTAAGAAAAAATTCCTCAGGAAATTGTGCGAGCCAGCTACGCTGGGTTTGCAAAACGTTTGCGCAAAGTTATCACGGAAAAGGTCGAGAGAGTCGAATTGAATCAATATGGTTGATTTCTATAACATGTATCTCTCAAATGAAAAATAAAAGCTATGATTTGGTTGATTTGTTTTGCTGTAATTTCAGTGACACCTATTGTGAGACACCCTGTAATGACGCATAAATTATGCAAGAGTAAAACCAAAAGTTGCATCGTAAAACCTGTCTTGCATGTGATATTTTGGTAAACTTTCTGAGCGTTAACCATATTCAAAATTCTGATATTGATTGAATAATCGAGTTGGGCAAAAACTATTGTCATTTCTTTTTATTATGAGTTGTGCATATTTTCTTCATAAACAAACATATTTTTCACACCCACAACCAAGGATGGTTCCAATCGTATGATATATCATTCGTTGCACGCTCTTCTTTGATTCAATAGACGCACACAATGAGAAGCTCTGCTTCACCTCTCAAACCGAAAACGGATGGGCAGGGTACGCATTGAATGAACATAGCATGAATTTCGTCGCTTGCCAATTGTATGCGTGTTCATCACTGCTTGTTTGTGACAATTCTAGGGTTTTTTCATTAGGGCGAATCTACAATGGAGAGATTCTCTCGAGCTCGCTCTCTTTCATTCATTACAGCGCCATTATAAAACTTACGAGGCATTCTTTAGTACAGATCGCAACACAACAGTGCTGGCTAACATAAGTACTCTACAAATAGTAGAATGAAATACGTAAAGGTGATTGGTTTATGAATGAAAGAGAGCGAGCCCAGAGAGAATCTCTAATTGCAGATTCGCCCTAATGAAAAAACCCTAGAATTTATTGATTCGTTCGTTGGCTTCTGTTGATGATTCATTTTCGTTTCCTGATTCGATCGTGTGCTAGTGCTCGAAGCTTCCGATCGAATCACTTGGTGATTGTGTAGTACCGCGTTAAGAGCAAAAACGGATCGGAAGCCGAAAGGCACAGTGTAGCCAGTAATTACAGTGGGAAAAAACAGGAAATATGTAGCAACTAAACGCCAAATGTTAATAGAAGGTGACATGTGTTTCTTTAGGCTAGTTTTTTCTGTTTTTGGGAGATACCGATAATGGCACAGGTTACTAAGTTTGTAATGGTACGGATGCAGTGGCTTCCCTGTCCGGTAGAAAAGATTTTTCATATGTCAGAGAACAAAAATTTATGCATTCTTGTTGAAATAGAAAATAAGCAAATGTTTGTTCAAGGAACGATAATCGACGATATGGATATTAAGGGGCCAATTCAAGCAAAACAATGCATTAGGTCCTAAGTAACATTTAAAGATTCTCTTCGTCGACTTTATCTTTGGTTAATAGCTTGTCTATTAAACGATTTGCTGATGTTTTCAACGTTTTGGATCAATTATCACACTTTATACTGCGTACTGTATATTTAAAATAGTTAAATATGTTTTTACATAGCCGTAGGAACGCAAAGAGAAAGTCGACAAAGAGAGTCTTTCAATGTTACTTAAGACCTAATGCATTGTTTTGCTTGAATTATAGAAATCGAGTCGACCGTCACTTTGCTCGACAGAGCGTTTTTGCTATTACAGATGTCGAGATCAACGAAATTTTGTCGAGTTGGTCGACTCAATCGATCGCTCAGAAACTAGTGAGTGATCTGTCACATTTTGTCGTTTAAGAGTTTGTTTTGATCTGCGATTTTTATCGATTCGTGGTTATTCGTTTAGTAAGATAATAAATACACTAAACCAGCTTTTTTGCAGCTGAATTAACAGAAAAACAATTTATTTCTAGCAAAAAATGTCTCATCTTATTAAAAACAAAACAAATTACCGTCAGTTTGAATAGCTCATTAAACTAATTAAATGTAAAGTGGATATCGTAACAGGCTTTGTGGCATGGAGCCAGTAAAACTAATGCTTGACAGAGAGTGGTAGGAGCCAAGAGCTCAATTCATTAGGACCACCAATGAACCTTGAGTCGGAATAACAAAAAGTAAATTTCATTTTCTCGTTTGTGATCCTAACATTAGTTCGCAAACCCAGATGGAAACTCAGAACAGTAGTAAATGTGATGAGTTTTTTAAATGAATCTCAGAACCTTAGGTTTTTCCTAAGGTACTTCTAAACGCCTTATTTCAGTACATTTGCACATGCGATTAGCAAATCGACCCACGAGTTAAGTGTTTTGTGAAATTAGTCTAAGATTTCTTGAAGCATAGAAAGAAAAGCTCTTAGTAGTTCAAGAAGGAATATACCGAAAAGTTCAGGACCAAACATCTTCGAAGTTCAAGATCATATTTCCCAGAAGTTAAGGACAGAACTTCCCATAAAATCAGGAGAGGACTTCTAAGAGCTTCATTAAGAAGTTTAGGAGACGACTTCTTGGAAGTTTGAAACATTCCCGAAGTTTTGGAGTTTTCTCAGACGTCAGGAAAAATCTTTCCCGAAGTTCAGGAAGAAACTAACCAGGAGGGCGTTATCTAATATTTCTCACAAATTCAGAAACAAACTTCCACAAAGCTCAGAACGTCCTGGAAATTCAAGAGAGAACTTCTCTGAAGTTCAGGGAAAGGCTTATCAGAAGTTCCAAAATAAACTTCCCAATGTAACTTTCCAGAAATGCTAGAGAGCTTTCCCAAAGTTCAAAGAGAACATTTCTGAATTTCAGAATTTCAGAATGAAGATTTCTCAAAGTTCATTAAGAAAACTCTTCAAACGAAAAAAAGAATCTTTCGAGAGGATTAGTGGGTACTTCCTAGTAGTTAAAGCACGATTTTCTCAGAATTTCAGGAACAAACTTCACATAAGGTCTAGGAGAAAACTTCCCAAAAGATCAAAATAAGTACTTCTTAGAAATTCAGGAAGAAATTTTCAACAAATTTAAGGAATTCTCCTAGAAATTCTACAGCAGACTTTTCCAAAGTTTTGATAAAATTTTCCTCGGAGTTCAGGATGAGACTTATCGGATGTTCAAATAGAATAAGCTCGTAATCAATCATAAGTGCTAGAGAGCTTTCCTGAAGTTCAGAATCGAACATTTCAGAAGTTCTAAAATGAGGCTCGAAGCTCAAAGTCTCGAAGCTCAGGAATACCAAAAGTTTGGGTAGTTACTTCTGAGAAAAACAGGATGAAACTTTTCAGAAGTATAGGAGATACTTACTAATAGCTAAAGTTGGAATTTCTCAGAGATTCAGGAACAAACTTATCCGAAGTTCAGAAGACAACTATCATAAAGCTCTTAAGAGGACTTCTCAGAAATTTAGGAACAAACTTCCAAGAAATTTAAGAATATTTTTCAAGAAATTCTGGATCGAACTTTCCCAGAGTTTTGGAGAGGTTTTCTTTCCAGTTAAGGATGGGAATCGTCAGAAGTTTAGACAGTAACTTCCAGTAAGTTCCGCAAAAAAATTATGAACTGTTCCTGGAAGGTGAGGTTGGGTTGTTAGATGTATATTTACAAGAAAATCAGGAGTGACTGTCTAGACGTTTATGAGGAAACTTGATTAAAATTCAGGAGAAAACATCCCAGAATTTTGACAGCAAAGAGCTTTGTCGAAGATCAGAAAAGAGGTTCCCTGAAATTCAAGGGAAAATCACTGGCAAACAGAAGAAGCAGTCAATACTGAAATCATTCATATGACCATAATGATATTCATTGCTCATGGCACCATATAAAAATATGGTGAACACCATCTCCCCAACCGTTCCCATCGTTCTTTGAGCTAGGACACAACCTCATGTAGGAATCACAATCCCTTGGTTTGCATCTCACCTCGTTTGAGAGATTTAATCGTCAAGAAAACTTCGCTGAAGTTTAGCAGAGAAGTATAAAAAAACAAGAAGCTTAGCAAATCATCAATATCAAAAAACTTTTGAGAATTCTTCCAAAGTTCAAAGAATCCTCCAAAAATTTAAAAAAAAATCCTCGATTCTGAAAATGTCCCTACTAAGGATACCAGAAGATTAGGAAAAAGATTGAATGCTTTACCAGAAGGTCAGAGAACTTCGAGATAAAATCGGTAAAGTGAGACCGATCAACGCATATCTATACAGCAACCATTAATGTTAAATGTTTAAAGAATTATGTAGTACTATCAATAGCTTCAGTATCATCACGTATAAATTGGTGATGACTAGATAGTAACCCCTCTTCTGTATCATTTTTGAAATATGTATACTGACACTTGTCCACATATTAATCAATAACTTCCCCGCAAGGTATTTCAAATCGCAACATTGGGTTTTTCTGATTACCAAAAACATTAGAGAAATTCACAAAACAAGAGTGAAAAATGTCAATACCTGTTCTTAAGCTCTCAAAAATGACAGCTAAATTGATGAAAGTCCCGAATTACTACATGATGTAATATTTCAAAGACATTTGGAAAAGTTTCAACATTATAGTTAACAGTTGACATCCGTTATCGACTCGATCAGGTTCAGCCGGTTTCTGTAATGTGCAATTTTACTCGACTTGACAGTGACAAGTTGTAACCAACGATTTGGGTTTCAATTACAAATATAAATATATGTAAATATTAAAATACAAAAGCATGGAAAAAGGTTAAAAAATAAGCCAATTTTCATAAAAAAAATAAATAAAATAATCTACTGTATTAAATTTGTTCATAATTTGTAATATTTTCATTAAATCAAACGAAATATATACATTGAAATTTAAATAAAATTATATCCCAATTTGAATTCAAAATGTTAAAAAAAAACGCATAGGTTTGTACCACAGTAGACCTACACAATGCACAACTGACACGTATGTATGGTGCTACCAACGTTGAGGAGATAAAGAAGTTGCTCGGCAAGGAGGCTACTGGCAATCTTTAATTGGGCGACTCGTTCACTTTTACGCAAACCAGAGGCCTCAACAGTTCCCACCTAAAGTGTTCCCTTAGCTATGAAGTTCACGTTGTCGAGAGGAAGCTAACCGTGTAATTTGTATTCCTAAAGTGAATCCGCAGTGCAATAAAGCGTGTTGTGAACGGAGTCTACTCCAGGTAATTATTACCACTCTCGCCCAAACTTGCCCGAATCTGTGCCAGTAGCCGTCCCCTATTGTGTTCCACGTGGTTGCCTTTATCTTTTAATAGAACTCCGATCGCAGTGAGACAGTCGTGTCACTGCGGATTTATTAGGAATAGGATAACGCCTTTTCCTAGAGCTCCACACCGCCTGAAAATTATGTGGATTATCCTACCTCACCCCAGAGTCGTGTTGAAACGTAAGATGAGAGAGTAGCAGTTGGCCGCACCATACATCTGGGCCCCACACTGACACATTACACACAAAATAACGTAAGTAAAACAAATTGTACATAGTAGATTAGGGAAAACTAGGATTAGGAGATAGAATTAGGTTCAAAATTATAGATTTTCTAAGAAAAACCCGATAAATTTGGCAATTGTAATATAGTAGATTAAATAAATGATTATTAGCTTGCATACACCCTGAGATCTACGGTAGCTTTTCTCTAAGGTGACGATTTGTTCCTTGGCCATCGAAAAGCATACTATCAAAGTGTCGAGTCGAGTTGCTCGACTGGACTTCTATAATTAACCCCTATACCCCTTTCAACTGAAATCTCGATAACGGTTTGTCTCACATGTTATGTGATATAAAATTCATAAGGTTTTCATAAAATATTGTGTCAATAGTCCTGAAAAATTGTCACAACTTATGACAGCAACCTGTGACAGGAAAATTAAAAAAATCAATCGAGTAGGCCGATTTTTCCCAGACGGTACATACTTAACAAAACTGCCAACACTGTGATTCGAACCAAAAGACAATGAAAGATTCTGTTCAAATGAGTGCTATCATCTCTCGTCTCCGAACATTATCATCTGGCGATCCTACTGGGTCGTATTTCCATAGCCACTCAATCAACGAAGAGTGAATCACAAGTAGGCAGAGCTGTTGTCCATTCGACTTGCGTGGTGGAATGAAGTAATCTACAAAACGTATAATCTTGTTCACTCTCTGAGTTCCTGCGTATGATGCCTTTACCAATACAATCATCGATACGGTTGTTTCAAGCACGGATAAGAATACATAATTTTCACTGATTTTTTCGGCAGTCACCAACATTGCCCACAACAATCTTAACAGTATTTGTTTGTTTGACATTTCCCAGTTTCTGCAATTATTTTTACTTTGAAATTCCTTGATTGTAACCTATTTGTTATTATGATGCTAAAAATTACCAAGATAAGATATCATGTTGAATTCATGTTATTCATAGTATCTAGAAAACGTATTATTATTTCTGAATCTGTATCTAATGCCTTGTTCCAACTAAAGAGTTCTAACATGTTATTAGCCTATCTTGATGACGAGTTTCTTGTTGAAATTATTTGACAACCGTTATAACATGTTATAACTCTGTAGTCTGAACAAGGCATAACAACTTCTTGTGTAACCTTAGAGATGTTTCAAATAGGTCGATTTGTTTCGGTGTTTTGGTCATATAAGAAACCAAAAATAAGTTATGTGTACTAGAAAAATACATGAAATGACTTAAAGATGAATTTTTGAACATAATATAACAAGTTGTGTTACTGGGGTATGTTTGGCACTGTTCAGGACGGGATTTGAAATTGCTTAAATCGAGTGGAGAAAAACTAAACTAAATTTGTACGAGTTTTCGGGACCGCACAGCCCGCTATTGAGGAATTCAACTCACCCATTCCCGTTCGCCGACCCGTTGAGCAGCCCGCCGACATTCTGATGCAGGTTGGCAGCGGCGGCCACCGCCGCCTGGGCTGTCGTTGATCCACCCTGGGAACCGTGCAGCGCATTGACAGATGCCGCCGAATGCAAATTCTGGGTGTGCAGATTAAGCGAGTTGAGTGCGGCGTGTGATGATTGATTGGTGAGATTCTGCGACGTCGGTATCGACAGTGGATGCGACAGCGATAAGCCCGGTATCGACAGTGACGGTATCCGATCCATCATTTTGCTCGCTTCCTATTTTGGTTAGTTGGATTGTGGGTTTTGAAATTCCAATTCACGATTCGAGCCGCCAGGAGCAGACACAGAACAGACGGTGGTTTTGGGTTTTCTGAAATGAAAGAATGCAAAGAAAGCAAGAATGAGAGATGAGAAGGTACGTTTCACATTTGGATTTGAACTCAATTGTACGGAACAGCTGGATTGATAGATTTTTAAGACCCGTCCGTGAAGGGGGAAAAATAGAATCGCCTCCGACAGTGGCCACAAAATGAGCAATTATACCGAACAGCATGGCGATACAAAACGTTGATTATCTCGACGGCTACTCCTGCTGCTGCTGCTGTTGATGATCTATTGCGCGTTTGGCTGGTGGCTTTTGATTTGCACCGAAAATGGGGTTTTAAATTGTTCCCAACGGGGAGTCTTTCATACTCGTTGCTACTTGTGTTTCGGCTGGGTTCGGTGATTGGACGAGATGAGCTGTGCGTTTCGTGAATGCGAACTTTTGTTGGACTAGGCTATTGTCAATATTTTGAACTCAAATGAAAATCTTGTTTCATAAAAATCAATATGGTTCAATCCCAAATCCCTCACTTTGCTATCATTTCAACTAATTTCCACTGAAACGTTCAGTTCATCGACTGACTAACAATGCCATAGATTTCCACCCACGTTCCCTCCTATTACCGGATACATTCCTTAGAGCTTCCCGTGGTGGCTTTGGAACTGCCGCCGGTTCCGCCGGTCCCAATCGTGTGTAGACACGCCAGTCAGGTGAATCAATCGAAAAGTCCCTCAACCACCGACCGATAGAGTCTGTGATGTGTGATGTTGGAATGATAATTTCCAAATCTCCACAGGCGGTCCCCTTCTGATTGCGGATGCCGCGTCGGTGGCTTTTCAGGGGTGATCAATTCGGATTCACATCCGAGGACGATGCTACGTTAGAACAGATTCGCTCTGAATTTCAAGCAGCCCTAAATTACTCCGAGCCGGTCACCATAGTAGCATCATCTTAATAATGAACCCCCCCAAAAAACACGATGCCTGCTCGAGCAGCGAGACAAAACAAAGACCAGAATCACAGCTTCCCGACATACAAGAAGTCTCTAATACTCATCGTCGCCCCGCACCTTCTCTGTGTGCCGGAAAGTAGCCGTTTTGATTTGAATATTTTTCGGAAAACAAAAGCCGTGTACGATCAAAAATCACAACCAACCGACATCGGAGTCTTTGCTGCTGAATTTGTGACCCCCCCCTCCTCTCATCCAATCCGTTTTTCGACGACCACCGACAGCGGGGGGGGCTCCGAAATAAGGAACCGAATTTATCATTCGCTGATTATAAATTCATAAGAATTATCCCCGCGTCCTCCTCGCGTTCAGCTCCGGTTGAAAACTATTAATAATAAGAGCCATTCCGGGGGCGCGAAACTGATCAATCGAAAACTGTTTTTCTGAAGATGATACAAGAAAATGGTGCGGTGGAGGGGTCTTAATCCTACTGTTTTTTTTTCTCTCTTCTTCTTTCGTCTCGTGGAGATGGAAAAGAAGCGAAATCATTTTATATGCAGATGAGGCAGTTAAAAATTGGTTTTCCAACACATTTTTATTGTCTTCTGGAATTTCGGTAATTAAATGAGGAATTATGGAAAATAGCAACTGCGAGAGCTTTTGAGGAGAAAATAACACGAGCACGCCCGGAAGCCGAAAAGAAGAAATTTCGATGAATAATTGAGTTGGGTAGGAATTTTGCCATTTTATTAGGGGGTTATATGTGGTATGGCTGCAACAACTGGGGAACATTGGTGCAACATATTCATTATGATCACTTTTATGCACAGTACTGGAAATATTAGTGAAATTATTATTGATTATAGAATCGACTGAGATATATAAAACCAGTTTGAGTACAGCAGCAGAAGTTGTTGAAGAAGTTAGCAAGCCTTGATTTTGTTAGTTTATGTCAAATTCCACCCGTTAAACTGAAGTTCAGTTTCAGTAGTCAAGTTTTTCCAAAGAGTATAGAATTAGCGACGAGGATTTAAACTAAGTCACATTCGTAAGAAGCTCTTCTGGGCACAAGGAATTGTTATCAAACAGAAAGCTATTTTGATTTACAGCGTGTTGTTACAAGATCTAAGACGGGCATCTGAAGTAGCGTCAGGTCAAGATGAAAATGATGGTCACCAGTGGTTTTGAAGCGGCGCGATCGTTTTTCAAGATCTGGGTTCATTTGTTTTCGACGTTGGCGAGAATTGGCAGTAAAGAGATAGTAACTGACGGCTTCGAAGATATTTTCCAACCCTGTCGGGGAAGGCTGAAACATCTTCACGGGTGAGTTTTTTTTAAATATTATTCTGAAGAAACAGCCAGCGATACTACCCTCTCGTGGGTCAAAGTTCACACCTTGCCGACGGTGAGAGGGCTTATCTCATGCTATAAACCTGCATGTGAGACCAAGAATTTGACCAGTAGTGAAAGTATCACATATTCTAGTCATTTTTTCACTGCCACGTCGTAGAACGTTTATATAAAGGCACTAACATCAGGTGTGATACTGGCGGGCTAGGCCGCAATTCACTCTTAGACTTCTTACTTTCAATCTTAGCAAAACGACTAAAAGTACACTTTTCATTTTCGTGGCAACTTATGTTGTTGTTAATTCATTTGTTTTATGGACTAAATAACACAAATACCTAATGCTAATGGTATAATAAGTCAATGTGATTGCAACATCTTCGAAAAGGGTGAATGTTTTGATCGAGGTAATCTGACTGTTCGAAGTGAAGCACATAGCCATAGAAAAGTGTTTTTTTGAGACGGACGATGACAGGCAGGTACATAAGAAATAGGACGCGGAGGGCCCGCTGCGGAAAGACCTTTTGGTGCAGCAGAATAAACCTTTCCATGTGATGAGGTTTGTCAGAGACGGATGGTTTCCCGTCTCCATGGGGGGCTCTGGGAGTGGACGGTGGTTTATTGCTGGAGCGGGTGGTGTGGGGAGCGGGTATTGGGGGGATTTGGGATTGGAGGATGCAGGTCTGGGAACGAGCGGGGAGCGTCCGATCGGGCACATGATCTTTTGCCGGGCTGCCCGGTGCGGGTTGGGCAAGGGGAAGGTATCCTCCATCTTGCCTGCCCTGCGTTGGGTGGTTTGTTGGAGGTTTGTTGTGTGCGCGATCGGATACTACCGTTCAAATGCCCTTAGCTCGTTTTCGGGCTTGTGTCTTTCAGTTTCGAGGCCTGCCGTTGCCCTATACGGAGCTGTCAATGCTTTCTCTTCGTTTCTCTTCGTTCTCGCGGTGGATTGCGGTGCGCTCCTGGAGCCTTTCATGGGGATGGGAGATTGTCTGCTTCTGACGAATTTCATCATAGATCGGTACTCCGCGCATGGGAGAATACAAAAAAACAACAAGCTGTACAGGGCACTACTAAGGTAAATTCTTTCTACCAATGGCTGTAAAATGAACGCAATTTACATGGGACAACCTGACCGACTTACCCTTATAACACATCTAGAAATGAAAGCTCATTACATACTAATTCAAACTTTTAGGAGTATTTTTAGAAGAAACCGCAGTCCTGTAAGTAGCCCGATGTCGACCTTTTGAAAGCATTGTGATGAAGTGTTGGGTTTGGATGTATAAGGGAAGGGCTGTACAGAGAATTCGTTGGCCAATACAAGGCACCTTCCACGATGAGATTTGGTTTTTGAAATAGACATTTCATAAGATAGGTTCATGTAATGTTACAAATAATCCAAAATCTAAAAGGTACAAATATGGACATTGATCCCGCTCTCAAAAATTTGAAATATTTTCAAGAAGTCGGAACAAAATCCTCATTATAAAATGGCCAATTGAGCGCAATATCAATTACTACTAATTCGTTGTTTTCACACGGGTTTCCTTAGATCTATTTAAGCATTAGTACTTCATTCAGGCATAAAACCGAATTAATGTACCAGAAACTGGACGAACACTTGTGCCTACCCAGTGAAGGGCCCGGATACGACCACCCATAGAGTATCGCACGAGCTGACGAGTGCAACGGAAAGGACTATAGGTGTATAGACCTGGGGTGAGTCCCCGGATACGTAATCTTAGCAGGAAAACACGGGCTATACACTGAACAATGACAATTACAATTACAAAGAAACGAAGTGTCGTTGTGAAAATATCACCAATAATCTCACATTCACCATGCATGCCACTAGCATCTTTTTTCTCTTCTTTTTTTTATGCTACTAAGTCTATACTGGCGGGTTGGCAACCACTATGGCCCCGAGTGGTTGCGAACTTCGAACACCGGACGCGGTCTAAGTAGCCGAGAATCGCGGTGAAATAGAACGACAAAAGTACAAAGGACCTTCCCAACGATGACTTACATGCAGTTTTTGTAAGGAAAGGATGCAAAGACTGCACACAAAGAGAAGTACCATCAGTCAGTTTATAAAAAATCAAACAGAAATCAAATAACACAGAAATTTTATTAACAACATACATATGTGTGAAGAGAACTTACGTAATTTAACATAAACACATTAAATATTTCAGGTCATTTTGTAGCAACGCGGCCATCTCATTCCAAGACTTCTACAAACCCCTTGCCCTAACCTAATCCTTATCCTTTCCCATGGCATTCAAGTGGTCCGCATAGACTAGTTCGCCATTACCCCTTCCTAACTCTCGGCTTTGGATTGACTTGCGCTCTCATTGACCCACCAAACGCTGCAAAATGAAAATGAAAATGAAGAAACAGCCAGAGATACTATCCTTGAATTTTAGAGATATTATTAATTTTACTCGCTAGTTGATCTGCTTGTTTGTGTTAATTATATTATTAAAAAGCACAATGGCCCAATCCAATATTACAACTACATTGGAGCCTTACCGCAAGGGCAAATCATTTACAGACTGGATGGAACGTTTAGGTTTCTTTTTCAGTATGAATAAAAATGCTGATACTGAGAAACAAAATCACGAAACCGAGAAAACTGGAAGCAAAGATTGGAGTTCGAAAATATTTTGTATATTAATGCAGTGCTTAACCTTTTTACACAATATATGCAGAAATTTGTTCTATTGAGTTTAAGATTGATAAATACCCAAATACGCCTTGTTTATTTTTAGAGTGTTATTATGGCTAAGGGTTTTCGCCTGTTAAGCTGCCAGTATTGGGAACTCGCCGTTAAATTACGACGTTCTGACATCTTGTTTGTTATAACGCCTACGCGGAAGAAACAAAGTACCTAAAATTGAGAATATTTAAACTTAAAATTAAGTAACTGTTATGGAGAAATCCAGGTAACGCAAAATTAAGGTTGAATGTCGTAGATGGCGCTCGTTTAAAAAATAGCCAGAGGTTATTATCAATTTCAGTTTTTAATACTACAATGTTTAACCTCACTTTAGCTTTGCTTGGATTCTTCAATTGAACTGGAGAGATGGATAAATTAGATTCTGCACATAAGGTAAAGATTACGCAATGGGAAAGTACTTCATTGACAACTCATTTTGAGTTAAAATGGCAGCCTTTGCATACTTTTATTAACTAGAAACTAGAAGAAAAATTAGTATTTTCCATTGAATTCCAACTATCTTTGCTTATCTTGACAGATACGCGTATATCGTCTACAATGTGCAGACTTCTTCAGTGTCTCGTACTAATAACTCAACCTATTAGTACGAGACACTGAAGAAGTCTGCACATTGCAGACGAAATACGCGTACCTGTCAAGATAAACAAAGGTAGTTGGAATTCAATGGAAAATACTAATTTTTCTTCTAGTTTCTAGTTACAGATATTCCACTAAACAGCTTAAACCCTCTAGGATTCATACTTGTATTATTTGACGTATATCAGATTTAAAAAGCGAAAAACATTAAATATGTTACGGTATTGTTAAAAATCGTGGAAATTAAGAAATAAACAAAATCCATGATATTATAAAGAAAATTTCTATTTTTATTCTATCATCATGAGAAACGCACTTTATTTTAAATGTTTTAGAACATTTGCTAAGTAATTGTGCAGAAGAGTGGTCATTTTTTGGTTTTTACAAGTTCTATTGCATTAGGTCTAATTAACCTACCATAAACGTTGGGTACAGTTACTCAAACTTGAATACTATGGCATATACTCAAGTTTGGCTTCCCGCACGGATCTCCAGAGTTGGGTGAAATGAACTTATATTTGGGTTCTTTGTTTCTTCCGTGTACGCTCTCAATCACATTGATGAAGTGGTGAGGAATTACGACCCAGTGTTTTCAATTTTTGAAGACGTCGAGTTTTATGCTTCACGTACCAAAACAATACATTTCAATAATTATATTAGTCTTGATGTTACATACTAGAAAAATCAGAGGTATTTGATTCTATCGAAGAACATTTTTCTTATTGTACTAATTCAATTGCGGATTCTTAATCATGCTTTTACAGCCATAGACAACGCGATGGAATCAAAGCTGCGACATCGAATGAGGAGACCTGGATCAATTATGGTTTAGGTGACCGGTAAGGAAACGGAATATATGTTGAAAAATACGCGAATATTCTTGCCTACACACTTAGAAATTATGAATTTTACACGAGACGTAATTCATGTTTGTAAAAAGTCATGGAACGTAAAGAGAGATTTCGTGTAAAACTATGTCTCCTGAGACTGACACATACGCAATTCGAAGAAAGACGAGTTTGATTGAAGTTATGTCGCATCTCTTTGAACTCATTCTTATGTGCTAAAGGACGCTCGCATGTGTCAGTCTCAGGAGACAGAAACTTACATGACATTTTGGTAGTGTGTAGCTAGGGCTGATATACGGCGTTTATAATTATCCGACTTTCTACACAGAGGAGGAAAACATGACTCTCCGTTACGAAATCTGAGTTGATCTGAACATAGGTTATAAATTTTTTAGTTAAATTAATAAAAAAAATTGTTTTCTTCAACGCGAAACTAAATCATTTGATGAAATTTCGATGAAAACTTATCCTTAGCTGGCAAAAAAGGTAAAAACTATCGAGGCGTAACAACATTCAATGGAAACCAACAACATTATGTCGATGGCATAATTGAAATTTGACATTTCAACGGGCGAAAATATGTCAACGGCCAAAGCGGCTGAACAGCAAAATAACTAGAGCAAACAGTGATCTGGAGTAACGCCATAGTGTATTTTTCTTGATAAAGTCAGTGCATAATTGATTTTAATGTCATTCAAATTATAATACAATATGATTTGTTAACATTTTAGCTCTTCTGACCTTTTCAAATGTTTTTCTAGATTTCATCACACTTAGTGGGCTGGTGATTTTTAGGGAACATAAGCTTCTGTACCCGAATATATAGCGATTTGGCCGAAATTTCTTACGATAATATGATATCCAAGCTTAAGGCCCGGTTGGATAAAACGGAATCTGAATTTGAACATCGTGCAGATAATTTGTTAAGCTTAACCAATAGATTTGTGATGCATAAAAATTAAAAATTGAAAATTACGTGGCAGTGAACAACAAATAAATTGATTAATAATGTCTCAATTGTTTTGAAATAAATTGGTTATTCTGATAGCAACATGATTTCGTTGATTATCGCCCAACTTATGACATATTTGGTTCATAGGCCGAGTTTAGGGGCCAGGCTAACATACCGTCCCGTTACCCTATTAAAAAGTCAAAATAATGTGGCAGTAAATTATCCCAAGTAGCACACTACGATCATAATTAGTTGTAGTAACTTGATTGTGACTTAGCAAGTCATATTTATGTTATCTCAACCGAATGGCAACATGTGTGCTATTAGGGATGTTGCTAAAGTTTTCATAAGCTCAGGAAGAAAACCAAATTTTAAAATAATTGATCGCTAATATCGGACCGTCAAAACTCGTTCTGGATGGGAAGTTATCAGCTTTTAATTTAGTCAAAACCTAAGGGCAAGATTTCATTCATTCTCAATTTTTTCATTGTACTCCTCAAATGCACTAATTATGTTGATTGCAAATGTTCAAATCATTCTTCCTTATTTCTTATAAATGCTATGAGCACTTTGATTCCGATTTTTTAACTTTGTCATATCCCTGTCAATCCACACTGGGTTTTTCGAAAATATTAAACTTCTTCTTCTTTTGATCGGTGCTTCCTCTGAAAATATTACATTAAACTTTTTGTGAAACATTCCAGTTGCTTTTTCGACTTTATCTTCATTTTTTAGGACTGTTTGCCAATGCATACTGTTTAATTTGTTTTTAATGATTTCATAGTTAGCTCACCGAAAATCAAAGGTTTCTTCATCACTACATGTGACAGGTTGCTGCCAATCAACAAAAAGAATAGAAATAGACGGCGAGCTACGCAAAGCTTTAATTGATATTGCAGTTCTTCAAGAAGTCAACGAACTAGGAAGAAACATATATGCATTTAATTATGAATGGTACTTATCAGACAGGAAAGATAGAAACTACATGAGCAAATTAGAGTATTCTACAAAGGTAGAAATATATGTTAAATATGACAGAGAAAAGGAAAATTGGTTGATTGTGAATGTTCTCGCTCCAAACTCAAATACAAACATTTTTTTTAAGGCAGATTGAGGAACATACGCCAATGGAAACCCAAAGCAAGATCATATGGCCCTATTAGAGGAATTTAATTGACAAATTGGGAAACAGGACACAGAGGAAAATTAAAAGGACAGATTTGAAAAAATTATAGGGCACGAAAAAACAAATGAAAACGGTGATTTCATGAAAACATTTCTTAAAATACATAGAATGCATGTGGTTTCTTACTGATACTTCTTTCATGATAACTTGGTCAAACATAAGATATAGTTCACAAATATTTCATGTTTTAGCTGCGCAATATACAATAACTAAAATCAAATATGTGACAACAAATTGGACCAAGTTTCAGATAGACCACAAAATGATAATAGTAGGAATAATGATAAAACAATGGAAACATGAGAATTGAAGAGGTAAATCTACAAAAATAATGATGGCAAGTAGTTTTCAACAAAAAGAAACAAATGAAGTTTATCACCAGGAATTAAAAAAAAAAAGGTTCAATGGAAACAGAAAATTTCACTATAACAGAAGCTTATAGTAAGGTCACCGAAAAAATGAATAAGTATGCAATACAGATACTATATAAAGCAAGAACACCACCAATGACACCAAGGAGAAGGAAAGCTATAAAGTCACTAAGAAAAGCATGGAAAAAGCTGAAAAAGCTAAAGTGCTGACTTCAGCACTGTAAAACGCCTGCAAAACAGGGTCATTTAACATTCATGATTGTCAGCAGTGACCAGATAGATGATTTTTCATCATCGTCCTTGACAAACATCAGTTGCTCTTTACGACACTCACTATTTCGAGTGATGATCGTTGGGTGCTTTGTAAAGTATACAGTTCAATGCAAAGGGAGCTGAAACACCCGAAATACTCCTTATTCTTATTAATATAAACATTTGATTGCGTGGCAGCTCTTTTTGGATAGTAGATTCTATTTCGCTTTGATTCAATGCTGCTTTGAATATTGTTCGGGAAGACATATTAAACGAAAAAAAATCATCTTCAGTTGAACAGCAGCTTAAACGCTGACTAAAATTTAATTGGTACATCCCTCGCACGACACTAGCACGCTTCTAGTGTTTTAAGTCGAGAACCTGGTGCAGGTTTGATCAAAGTTGTCGATCGCGTTCAGAAACGTCAAATGGAAAGAAGAAAAAATATTATGCACAAACACCGGAGAAATCCGGAGTGGTCCGGTTCCAAGCTGACTTAAGTGCCGAAGATGCTGAAAACAACAGTTTGACGAGCTCTCAAAACCTACAAGAGAAATCTAAGCGTGGAAAGAAACTAGGGTGCCTACGAAAAAACTGCCAGGGAAGGATACAAGTTGCACAAAGCCAATAAACATCCAAACCGTCACATGAAGCAGAATTCCGTGACCAAAAAGTGTACAAGGTTAAAACGTTTTTCATCGCCGGGAAGATTCAAGTTCGTGTTTGCCGTCAAGTTCACGAAGAAGGCCATGGTTTGGCAAGCGATTTGCAGCTGTGGCCTGAAAACGGAATCCTTCGTCACAACCTCGCCGATGACATCCCAAGTTTTCATGGACGAATGCATGAAAAAGCGTGTATTGCCGTTCATCCGCCATCTTTAGACCCGATTTTGCCTGCTGCCACTACTCCTATGTGGTTCTGGTGTGTTATATTGCCAACAAGATCGATTTTGTCCCGAAGAATCCTCCGAATGGCCCGGAATTTCAACCTCTCAAAAAATACTGGAGTTATGAGGAACAAAAAGTAAGAAAAACCAAACAATGATAATCACAAAGATTGTTTAAAAGAATGAGAAAATGAAGAAATTTCAATAAATCAATGTTAACAAATTAAATAAATGAATTGATCAATAAATTGACAATCTTGATGAAACAAGAAAAAGGAAAATAAGAAAAAAGAATGAACAAAAATTTTTTGAAGTTGATTTTTGATTGAACTAAATGCCAAATGACAAAAAAAATACTGAAACTGGTACAAAAGTAGTATGATCATAAAAGAAACATCATATACTACGTGTGAGATCTAATCTATATATATCTTCTTCTATATATATAAAACAGAGTGGCATCCGTAAGACCGCGCATAACTCGAGAACGAATCGTCCGATTTCAATTGTCTTTTTTTTGTTCTGTTCGGGTACGCCCAAGGAACATTTATAAAAAGAAAAAGTTGGACAAATTGATGGGAAAAATGAAAACTGCAAAAATGATAGATTTTGAATACAGTTTGTATGGTTTTTTTTTTTCATTTTGATCGAGTTGCCCTTGACATCGATCGTAGATGACGTTGATAGTTCACCTGACATTGCACCATTTCACAGGGGTCCTTTTTGTTCTGCTATTGGTTCAGTTTCGTTTCAATTATTTTGTGTATTAATTATCAATTTTGAATATAGTGTGTTAATAGTGAACGATCATTCAAGTGCCACTCAGCGTAACTCCGATAATTTCGGAGATATTGGTGCAATCAGTGAGGTACTGTATTCAATTTGTTAAAATCAATGTTGAAAAATCAAAACAATCCGAAAATGTTCTGTGGTCGTATTGCAGTATTTTTCGCATTTTCTACGCACACATTCTTAATTGCGTATTTATCCACATTCCACTTCCAGTGTTCGGTAGACATTATGCCGTCAAGAAGAAAACTTAACATTTGCTCAGGTAGTCACAATGCACGAAGATTGGCGCATCGCCGTGCAAATCAAACCACAGATCCGACATTCAAGGTGATTTCATCTTGGTCTTGCCTTTAATTAGATTTCTGTGGACCAACGGTACTAACCCATTTTGAAGTTGCCACCACTACACAAGTTCAAGGGCAAATTCATCATAGAACCGGATTGTTGTTGCCGCCAGTGAATGAAGATCACAAATTTGTTCAAATTTATTTCCTTGGCAATTCGGACACCAATCGACGTTGTGCGATTAACCGTGCTGTGAAATGTCAGATCATTGGAGAAATGCAAGAACTTCTTCATGAACACAACGCTTTAGTTCGGTTATTCAAGACGGCATTGAAAGATATGCCTTCTGACGACCATAAAATTATGATTAGAGCGGATAAACGTCCTACTGAAACTCATGAACGTCAATTTAATGCCCCACAATTGATGAAGTTGCTGTCGTCATCGTTGGTGAAAATGTTGAATCGCGTGACATTAACGGTGTAATGATGGCCAACTGCAATGTGTTTATGAGACCCCGCTCATACGACGCATTGCAATATCCACTCATGTTCTGTCATGGGGAAAATAGATATCACTTGCAAATCTGAATGATCAATCTATCAACAGGTTAGTAATTGTGCAATCCATTTTTTTTCATGTTTCAGTACAAAGTTTATGCATTGTGCCTCAGGTTAAGAAACAAACAAGAAGGTCAGCTTAATGAACTTCTACGCATACCGTTTGATGATTAGGTAGAATGTTGATAATGATTTGCTACGATATCGCCGATTTTTTTAACAGTATGTGGTTGATATGTCAAAATGTTGAAACTGAGCGCCTGAAGAAGACGCTATGACCTACGTGAAAAATTATGGGCGTCCTAACTTATTCATCATATATATTTGCAACCCGAAGTGGACGGAAATATCTCAGCACTTGATACCTGGCCAGACATCGAGTGATAGGCAAAACATCACCGCACGAGTATTCCGGGAAAAGCAAACATCTCTCATGAATTTCATTGTAAAGCAATGGGTGTTTGGTGGTTAGAAGACAAAATACGTCCTGGTAATATTGATGATTCTTGATGGTAATATTAAGGGATTCCCGATCTAGAGACCGACGCTGAACTGTTCGAAATTGTTACAACAAATATGGTCCACGGTCCTTGCGGCCAACACAACCCCGAGTCTCAATGTATGGTTCGAAAAAAAAAACTGCATGAAACGATACTCCCGTCGTTAGCTCCCTTAAACCATCTCCGGAAACGATAGATACCCCCTGTATCGACGTTGTTCTCCCGAAGACAGTGGCAAAACAATTACAATGAAAGTGAAAGAAAATAACGTTGTCGTCGACAATAACTGGACTGTTCCCGAATCGCCGGTGCTCTCCAAAACATTCAAAACCCACTGCAATGTTGAATTCTGCAACTCCATCAAATCAATTAAGTACGTTTGCAAATACGTGAACAAGGGCAGCGATATGGCAGTTTTCTAGATTCCTGCTCCTGATGCTAATGATGAAGTGACGTGATATCAATTGTGCCGTTGCGTGAGTAGTAATGAGGTGATTTGGCGGATGTTCTAATTCCCGACTCAGGAACGCAACCCGACTGTCGTCCATTTGGCTGTCCACATAGAAAATGGACAACGTGCCTTCTTCACGGAAGCAAACGCAGCCCATAGAGCGAGTTGGCCACCTATCACGACAATGACAAGTTTTTTCAACATCTGCCAGAGCGATTTATTTGCCAGAACACTTTTATACTCTCAAATGCCTAGGATTCTAGGATGCATAGGATGCATCGTCGAAAAACTTCCAAGACATGTTTGATGATGTTTTACATAGAGCTCCCACAACTGATTCAAATTACAAACTGGAAACTCACGATCGGATGCGCAACGAGGTGCTGATTTTGATCGAAGACGTGTGTTTGCTCAACAAGAAAACGATCAAGACGCTTTGAGACAGGTGGTTCGAACAAACGTACCGTTGTTGACTCCTCAGCAAAAGGACGTTTACGACACTTTGATGAAAGCGATTGACGACCGAAATGGAGGCATTTTCTTCATCGATGCGGAACTGGCAAAACGTACCATATTCCATTACTATTGGCTTCGGTTCGTTCAAGATCAGAAATTGTGCTGGCGGTTGCCTCTTCAGGGATTGCAGTCAATGGATGGAAGGCTGTCGAACGGCTCATTCTGCGATAAAGGTGCTGGTGAAGCTCCAACTGACTGACAAACCGACATGCAACATTTCCAAGAATTCGGCTATGGCGAACGTGTTGCAGTGTTCTAAGGTCATCTGGGACGAATGCACAATGTCACGAACGAACATTGGGGACAGTCGATCGAAGCTGCGCAGTCACGGAACCTTTAGAGGCGCAACGGTTTTGTTAGCAGGTGATTTTCAACAAGTGCTACCTGTCATTCCACGATCAACGACAGCGGATGAAATCAACGCTTGCCTTTCTTATTTGTGGCGATATGTAAAGAAGCTACAGTTGACGACTGCCGTATGCCGAGATTTTCTCGAGTCAATTGGAAATGAAGAAGTACCAGTGAACGTTTCCACCGGATTGATTTCATGCCCGCCGAATTGTTCCATTTCACAACGACGAAAGAGGAATTCATTACAAGTGTTTTCCCAAACATCGTCCAAAATTATGAGAGCTATAGTTTGGCTCAGTGCACGTGTGATTTTGGCAGCAAAAAATAAGGCTGTCTATTATTTGAATTTGTAATTCAAAATGCAATTTCTGGACAATTTAATTCATTCTACTCAATTGATTGTGTGACTAATCCGGACGAAGCAACCAATTATCCAACAAAATTCCTGAATTCATTGGATTTGCCAGGATTACCACCATATAATTGACCACTGAAGATTGGATCTGTTATCATCATGTCCCGGAACCTAAATCAACCGAAATTACGTAATGGAGCATGATTGGTTGTAAAGCAACTCAAGAATAATGTAATTTGAGCAATGATACTCAGAGGCAAATTCAAGGGCATTCCAAGAATTCCGAGATTTACTTTTCGAGTTCAAGCGAATACAATTTGTCGAAAAGTGTTTCGTTCAATCAATATCTAAAGATCGAGTGTCGTAATCTGTCATCGATCGCAAATGAACGATAAAACAATTGAAGTGACAAACAAGCCAAGCATGGCTTAAAGTCACTTATAAAAAAAATAAATCATGAATGCTCGGAATTATTTGAATCATAAAATCAGTTAAAGCGAAACAAAGTTCGCTGGGTCAGCTAGTAAATTATAAAACAGGACCAAATACATACCATGATGGTAAAAGAACATGATGCGGTAATGAAAGTGTAAATAAAGGAAGTTTTATGAACGTTCATTTTTCTTCGTCGTTCAAAATTCAAGAGGTTTACTACAATTTTTTATCTGCTAAATGTTCGAAACCTCCAAAAAATTGCATGCAATCC
>JASCZW010010748.1:0-35043 GCA_034211315.2 Aedes japonicus | reverse complement strand
GCATACTATTTAAGGATTCGTTAATGTTACGCTTTGTCAAAAAGGTATATTAACCCCTTCAGGCCTAAGGGATGACCCCAAAAGGAAAATGGCTGTATAAAATCCCAGACTGAATAAAAGTGAACATTGTACTCGGCAAATTTTGTCTGCATCATTTTTCAAAAAACCTGTGAGTTTAAGGCATAATTGACGACCTAGAACATCCTGAACATGAACAAGTTCAGGAGGAAAAAATAAATGCCTCATTATTTGTTTAACGTGTTGTTTGAAAATATGGCACACATGCATACGTATTATTAAATTTTTGATAATAAATGTTAAATACTTTTGTATCTTTCTGGGATGTTCTTGGTAATCCAAAATGCACTTGAGTCAGAACTTCAGATCTAGAGTTGTAACAGTAGCTTTGAGGGCTGTATAAAATTATGATATGTATTCAAACATATTGAATGGACCTTGTGGAAGGTCAACAGACATTATTTGTAGAAGGAGATGTTCGCTCATCACCATGAGGCACCAAGAGTGAACAACAATGTTTTTGGCTAGAATGAAAGATATTAAGAGAAAGTTTTGATAGTTCCGCTAGTGTGCGGCAGGCTTGGAAATATAACATGTTTTTAGGAAAATTGAGCGAAAAGGGCATGTGTACAGTGGTACTCGAACCAACGACATTTTTTGCCTAACATCCCACTGCGGGGTAGCTTAAAGCACGGACTAAGTCCGCCACTTCAACAGGCAAAAAATGTCCGGTTGAAAGACGCTCATGTACCACTATGGCTTGTACAGTTATTCTAGCGATCTATTGTGTGCACTCTGTTTACTGATGCGCACATGGGAGAGGAACTCTCTCCTTTTTTGGGTTTGTTTTGATTCGCACCGACTGACGATCACTAAGGTTTTTCTCGTCGTCTCCAACGTAGAGACCTCGGAGAGAAACACCGTGAAGCGATGCGATACTGGTCCCCACCAGTATAATTAATGGTTACCACCATTTATGGGTTTACATACATTAATTGTTATGTTATGTATTCTCCGTGCGAGGAGTAACGATTATGAGGTAGAAGGAGATGTTCGCTCATCTCATTGATCATAAAAACTATCCTTGAGTTCAGAACGTAAGATCTATACTAGTAACTTTAGCTTTTTGGGGTTTACAAAGTAACGCTACATATTCAACCATAATCAACCATATTCAGTGAATATTTTAGACCGTATACAAACATTACGAAAGAAACTGGGATGCTCGGGGTCATCCAAACTGTCCTTGAGTTCAGAACATAAGATCTACAATTGTTACAGTAGGTTTTGGGAGTATGCAAAGGAACAAAATGCATTGAACTATATCCATTGAATAGTATAGAAGGTCAACAGACATAACGCGAAAATCTTGAAATAGTCTAGGTCATCCAAACTGTCCTTAAGTTCAAAACATGAGATTTACTGTTATAACAGTAGCTTTTTGGGCTACATAAGGTAACTATATGTATTCAAACACATTCAATGTATCTTTTAGAAGGTCAACAGTCAAAATTTAAAAAAAAAAAAATCTGGTCCTCTAGGTCATCCAAACTGTCCTGGCGTTCAGAACTTATAACTTACAGTTGTAACAGTAATTTTGAGGCAATACAAAGCTGCGATCAACATTTAAACATTTTCAATTAATATTCTTAAAAGTCAACAAACATTAGAGAGCAATATGATATGTTCTGAGTCAGCCAAACTATCCATGAGATCAGAAAATAGGACCTAAAGTTGCAACAAAAGCTTTCTGGTCTACTTTCACTTTTTTTAAACACTATTTAAAAAAAATAATTTTGAGCGTATTAGTAGACGATTGTGATTGGGAAACTAGGAGAATTTAAATTAACACTTCATTTGATCACTTTTTAAAAAAATAAAAAATAAAACCTTGAAACACTTTTTCAAATTTTCGCTAGTAAACGCGAGCAAATTCCTTTTAATTCTACTATGAGCTTATCTTTTGACAGATAGGCCTTTTTCGTCTGCTACTTACTGGTCTATACAAAGCCTCGCTGTGTATTGAAACATATTCATTGAATATCTTGGAAGACCAACATTACGAGATAATCTTTTAGGTTATCCAAACTATCATAGAATTCCAATTTGTAAATCTACAGCTGTAACTGTAACTTTTTGGACCAAACAAAGTAACAATATATATTTGACCAATTTAAGTGAGTCTTCTGGAAGGTAAGCAGATATAATAAGATATCTTGGAATGTTCTAGGTCACCAAAACAACCCTTGAATTTAAAAATTAGGATCTACAGTCGTAACAGTAGCTTTATAACCTACGAAAGGTTACGATATGCATTCAAAAACATTCAATGAATATTCTGTAAGGTCACCAGCCATTATCAGATTATCTCGGGATGTTCAAGTTCATGAAAACTGACTTGAGTTCAGAACTTAAGATGTTATTTCAAAACCGTAGGTTCTTGGTTAAACAAAACTACGACAACTATTCAAACACATTCAATGCATAATCTGAAACGTCCATAGACATTGTAAGATAATCATGTTAGTTTTAGGTCATTCAAGACATAAGGATTACAAATGTTACAGAAGATTTAAAAAAATAAGTTAGTTTGTTTAGCATGAATATCCCAAAACTATGTCAAAATGTCTGTTGGTCTTTCAGGGCATTCATTAAATATGTTTGAATGCAAATCACAACATTGAAAAGCGGATAAAGCTACCTTTACAACTGTAGATCTTAAGTTCTGAACTCCAGGACAGTTTGGACGACCTTCCACATCTCAAAAATTATATCCTTCTTTTTTCAATAATTTCTATGTTGTTGAGCACCAATTAAATAAGAACACACCAAATTACTTGCATAATAAAGCTTGGAAAATTTAAGTCTGACAGGATTAATCCAATGAATATCGCATTGTACAATCTGAATCGCTTACATTTATGTTGTTTTCATTTTTAAACCTGGGTCAGTTCTGACTCTGACTCGCAATTACTGAACGAAAACGTATCCAGAGTCAAGTCAGAAAGATGACATTAGTGCAAAACATAAAAATAAACATACATATATATTTTATTTTGACAGTTCATGTTTGTGTGTATTGGTGAATTTAGGTTGGACCTCGAAAAAAGTTAAGAGTGAACCTCATCAATGTTCGGTCGAATCCAGAGCGGATCGTTTTGATAGCTGTTAGGGCGGACCTACATTTTTGAGTACAATAGTATACTATCTCTTTTTCTCTCACGGAAACGTTACTCAATTTTCGTATAAAGTGGATCGACTCAAAAATTGAGTTGATCCACTTTTATACGAAAATTGAGTAACATTTCCGGGTGAGAAAAAGAGATAGCATACAGTTGTACTCAAAAATTGAGTAAAATGAGACGAGAGTGTAGGGCGAACCCAATTCCACACCACTACCTTAGAGTTTTCGTTTCTTTTGCCGAGATCCGCACAGCCGAGTGCTCGGCAATTGAAATTTAACTTTAATTTTGTTGTTAGCATCGTTGAGTGCCGCTGAAATCAAACGTTAGATGTGCTAAAATTTCTGCAAATAATCTTCACAAATATCATTTCAGCCAAGATCGGCAGTAACTTTTAAGTAACGTTTGTGTTTTTCACTGTATTTGAAAATTCTAAAAATTATGCAGGTATAGCTGTGCGATTTTTTCTTAACCAAAACATACTTCTAATAATTAAGTGTTCTTGAAAAGTGTTTTGAACAAATTTTGAGCTCTTGAGGAATTGCAAAGTGAGAGTTGACATATCCACACGCCAGTTGTTACGTTTTGCGCATTCAATATTATCCAAGCTTTGTTAGTTTTAGAAAGGTTTTAATGTGTTCAGGTTAGAATCAGGATTGGAATAGAAACTAATTAATATGATTTAATATGGTCATGATTCAAATTCAAACGTTACGATTCAAATGAGTATGTTAGCTTTGAAAAATGGGGCTCACATCTGCCATAATTTTTGTCTCGGCTGCATGGACTGTAGTAAGTCATGATTGTGTTAGAGCAACGGTGGTTCAAAAATTGCACGGTGCAAAGGTGCACCAGAATTTTCCTGGTGCGGTTCAATTTTCGTTGTAGTGGTCAAAAAGATCCAGCTTAGCATAATGTATCAAAACTAAACTATATTCAGCTATTGTTCCTAATTCCCAGGGAATAAACTCACACTTTTCAAACGCTACCATTTGAGCATACATTTTTGTTCGGTTAGTCTGTTGGCTCCATCTCATTGTTTATACCCAAACGATCAGCCGGACACAATCCACGGCAAAGTTTCACGTGCATTTAGAGAGATGGGAAAGATTTCCGTTGAAAAACGCCGTGCCATCGTGCACAAGTGGAGCACTAATCCAAGATTATCACAAAGAAAGTTGGCATACCTGGAAAACGTTGGTGTGAAAGCGATTCGGAAGTTCGCGGAGCTTTATTCCCTTGATGAAAATAAAGAAGCGTCGGACCCTAAATTGGACAACAAAATTGGACGAGGTTTTTTTTAAGTTCGCGATTTGGCGTAAAAGCTGAATTTCTGTCAAAAATACGTATGCATCATGATGGACGACGAAACGTTTTCGAAGTTGGACTTAGCATTGCTGGGATCGCAATGAAGAAGATGATGATGTTGCCAAGGCGGACACCTCAGTTTTTAATGGAAAAATTTGGCAAAGAGGCGAAAGTAAGTTCATAAAGCTGTATATTGTAAGTGAAGCATTTAATTGCCCTGAGATTCGTCCCATCGAACGATTTTGGGCACTGGTCAAGAGATATCCGCATGTGCAGCCAGCTTATATAGTGGAAAAGCTCAAAAGACATTGCACAAGAGTGCCTAAAAACGTTGCTAATTAATCTGTGCAGAATCTAGAATGTGAACGGCAAACTTCAAGAACTTGCTTATACATGAAAAAGTCATAAAGAATCTTGAATGAATTGCTGATAAACAATGTTAAGAAACCATATTTAAACATAAAAGCTGAAATAAATTAAAACACACACGTTTTATAATGAACTGAAGGTGTGCCCTTTTTTTCTGGGACGATCTATACATATGCCGTTTTTCTCGTTAGTTAGAATGGTGTTTCAAACATCAGAACTGTCTTGCGTGCAAAAATAATAACCAAATGAGAAAATAATACAGGTAATTCTGCGTTTTCGGGCAATTCCACGTATCTGAAGGGAAACTTAACCTTAGTTCTGTTCGAAAGATTTTTATTTTCATAGAGGACTCTATTAAAAATATGCAATCTTAAGATAGATCTAAAGCTTATCTAAAGATAGGCTTTTTCTGGTGGAATTTAAAGGAATTTCATCGCGCTTACTACAGATAAACTGAAAAAGTATCAGTTTTAAATGGTTTATTTTATCAAGTGTTTAAGTGAAATGTAAATTTAGATTTTTTTCAATTTTTAATAACAATTGTTCTCGTACGTTCGCCAAATTGTTTTTCATAAGTAACATATTATGAGTGGTCGAAATGCACTGTGGTCCACGCGGAAAAATTAGGTGGAATAAATTAGTAACTCAA
The DNA here is from genome assembly GCA_034211315.2 of Aedes japonicus. NCBI lineage: Eukaryota > Metazoa > Arthropoda > Insecta > Diptera > Culicidae > Aedes > Aedes japonicus. Next base: position 29,517 of record JASCZW010010748.1, on the reverse strand, counting down.
AGAATTTAAGAGATAGCGTGATGGTGTCCTCTGAACCGTTTTTCGTTAGCTTATGCCACGTTGTTTGCAAAAATGTCCTATACGCATAATTTCATCTATAAAGTAATTCAATTTCAAACTTTTTTTTTTGATAGATAGAAAAACCAAATCTTCTTTAAAGATATCGAACATAAAAAGCATTAAGACTTTGTAGAAGATTGTTTTTTTGGGTGTTGGCCAAATTTGGATTTTTCAGATATAATTCTGAACGGGTTGTACAGTATTTTTTATATATCTAGTAACCTAGCGTCCGTGCTCCATCGCATTATTTTCTATTGTGATGTGTCCAATCCAATGGGTAAATTGAACTGAAGGTGAGCTTGAAAGAATGAGAACTTGGAGTTGAGCACACGTACCCACTGGTTGACGCTAAATGTTGGCCAACGGGCTTTTGCACACTTGTTGGAGGATTTGTCGAGCAACACAGGTTTTCAAATCTAAAGTTCAGATGCCTTGTGGCGTCGGTACCCGGACTTTCTGTTCATGAATCTGGATACTTTTCAAATCACAATGAGCTTCAGTTTAATAAACAACTGAATATTGTAGTCGTTTATTCAATAAAATGTTCTAACTTTTCTCATTCAATGCTCATTTTAGCCAATGGTGCCCAACACATGGTTGTAATCAACCATCGACAACCCACAACAATCTTTTCATAGAAATGGCTATGCTCTTCGAACATCCGGGGGGCTACAAGGATTCAACTTAAATATTTGCTCTTAATTTTGTTTCTTTTTTTTTTCCTTTATTATCGAGATTTTCAGCCCTGGGCTGGTTCATCTCCCGTCGTAGTCACTCCAATACCTTTTGGGTATTTTCGTAACTTGTCCGGGGGTGAGATTCGAACTCGTGACTTTGGCGTGAGAGGTATGGATGTTAACCACTACGCCGGGGTCACCCCCTAATTTTGTTTCTTTTCAGGCAACAGATAATTTATTTCTACCAAATTTTGAAGACAATATCTAATATCTCTCTATTTTTCAAAACTTTTTAAGTAGTGGTGCTTCGGTTGGGCATGGAGATGAATTGGTGGCTTGACGGACGCCTGTGGAGTTGGGTACAGCCCAAGTAACACGAAAAGTTTAACTGTTTGCATTTTTGCTTTAATGTGACAAATAATAATGTTGCCGTTTCGATGATTGAAAACTATTAAGAATACTACTATAGAATTGAGACAGCGCAGAAGGTGGAGCCTATGAAACATAATTTAACTTCGACAATGGTCATAAGCAAACAAAATCTTGCACTTCAGTAAAACAAACCATTGTCGGTTTTCAAAAAGGTATTGGACTAGGTTTGAACCATAAACTCTAAGCTTACAAAATTGGTCTTCTTACCACTCGAACATTTCAACATGTGAGAAATGGAACAATTAGAATCCCCTTAAACGATATCATCGTTATATAAACAAGCGCCCATGGGACATAGTTACACTTTTTCACATAAGAGAATTCAGAAATAGGAAAGTGAATCAAAGTAAATTAAATGGATCTGCTATACTTTGATGACTGGTCGATTATACTTCATTTTTTGCCAATGCGTCATCATACAAGCAATTGCATCCGTGCAAATAATGTTCGATCGTACAAGGCAACAGCAATATTATTATTTTCATAAAATTGACATAATCGAATTAAGTTCCTAAATGTTTCAGCGATAAACATGATTGTGATATAAATAGATTGTTGATTGTTTTAAGTCTTATTTAAAAGTACAGACGGTCATTTGAGATCCAATACGACACGAACAAAACATACCTGACTAGATTTGTTGGCATTTGACATTTCACGAATATGTTTGTTTCTCAAAATACGGAAGACTTGTGTTGCTACATTTTTACAACATAATATGCAAACACGCAAGACGTCAGAAGTAAACAAACATATCCTAACTCAAAACATCAAACAGATGTATGACATAATAATTGAATCTAGATTCGAATAGCATGAAAAGTACATCTACACTACTAAACTAGTCAAATTGAACTTTTATAGATCTACAGCATGACACATGGAAAATATAACTTTTCGATTTATGTTTTCGGTGCTACTTGGGAGGCAACTCGTGAGGTAGTAAATGCTCTCAAGGACGTGGAGCAAGACAGGTAATTGTTACCCATTGTATCTTTATGTCCTTTTTCAAAAGGTTTGCCCATACCATCAGTTAAATCGGTTGAATCGGCTGTGTTGATGCGTTGTTCCGTAATATTTTGTTATCGGACGTATATGTCTATTGTTTTGGATGCCTTTTGCGTTGGCATTGCGTTGCCGTCGCGCGAAACTGCAGTGGAATCCGTGGCTTTCAATAAAGCGAGTATCACGTCAACATATTCTTACCCTTCCCTTACTTGACCTGCATTCGGACGGGGCCGGTATTGCCTTAGTTTGGGATCACCTGTTTTTACACATTCAAGATGTATGTTAGTCCCAAGCATCATATGTTGGTTCTCTGTGTTAAAACAGCTGATCTTGCAATAAAGCAGTAGAAACCTCGGGTGGTCAATCATGCTCATGCTCATGCTCTATTTTTTGAGACATAGCTCACTAAAAGAAACAAAAGCCAAAAATCAGGATCCCTAGCAAAGGAAAATAACAGGCTGATATCATATAAGTAACAAGTTCTGTTATCCTAGTTATCGTTTTGATTTCCGCTGTTATCGCATAACAAATTTAGTTATCACCATTGGCAAATTTTGTTATCATATGTTATCATTTTGGACACACTATATTTTTTGAGCGTTATAAGTTGAATTTTAAAACTATAAATATTTCCAGCAAATTTGTACAAGAATTTTGCTTTTAATCAAAAATTTTTTTTCAGTTATTACCATGAGAATTTGATTTCAAATTGATACCAAAATTTGTTACTATTTCAATAAATTTGCTTACAATACAGGATTTAATATCAAGTTGTTCTCAGTGATAACAAAATTAGTTATTATTATGATATTAAACGAGTATTTTTTTGTTATTCATTCTGTTATTTTGGCTGCTTATTCAGCCTGAATGATAACATATTCAGTGATCAAAAAGTGATAACCTGGTATTAGAACTTGTTATCAATTTGGTATAATCCTTTGCTTTGGATTTTCGTCATATTTTGAAAAATATCAAATTTTAAGGCCTACTATGTTTAGGCCACTGTATTTAATATAAAAATACACGTATGCTCCGAAGACATCATACTAGTATAACTTTTTTTGCGAAAAAATATCATCAGTTTTGTTCCTTTACCCATATATGCAAGCGTTACATTTCAAAAAGGCGCAAGCGACCCCGATAGTAATAGCTACCAGTTAAATAAATGTACCCCAAAGTGCATTTAAACAATATTTGAGAAGGTTCTTTCGCTTTTGATTTTCCTTAATAGCAGCACGTCGAAAATATCGCTTTTATGCCACAAAACTACAACAGTATTCCACTGGGGGTTAAATCAAAACAAGCTTTGCATTTTATGGATCAAAATTTTCCTGTTACGTGCTTTCAACGTGTAACTAGGAACGTAAATCGGTTGTTTAAGCATTGTTATTTCAATAACGCGAATTTCAATTCATCAGCAATTCCCCTGACCCTTCTCATCTGTCTTCTTACGAAGGGAACTAAAGAAAAAGATTTGTTGGAATTTGTAGATAAAGGGTATTCTGAAGCAAAACTTAACGTTAGTTTGGTATATAAGAAGAAGCTTCATCTGGTGATGCTTAAGTTTCAGAAATTATGGCGTGCAGCTGAACGAATTCAGCAATACTTGGTTGATGGAGAATTTATCATCGATTTTACGTCTTTCTAAACACAATCCATCAAAGGCGTTCCAAGACGCAAAACGAAAATTAAAGAAAACAAAAGTTGAACCTCTTGGCTGAAAGTCTCTTTAATAGAGACATATAATCTAATCTAGTTGAACTTCTTCTTAGCTAATATTCGGCACATGAAATCTCGTTTGCTGCAACAACTTCCGTAGCGTCCGCTGGGTTCCGGAAAGTTGCTAAATTGATGGAAAAATTGGCACAAAATCCTGAGACAGCAGCGGCCAATCTACAACCTTCGGCAGATAAACGGAAAGAAAAAATGGTAGCATTTATAGCTGAGGAAGGTCTTGCATTCTGATGCAAGAACGGGCTTTCAAAAGCCCAATACATGGATATTTGGCAGATGAATTTGAGCAGAGGAGTAGATATATACCCATCGTATGATAAATAAGTTGAAGCTAAGAAACTGTGCTATCCTATAGGTATTCACAGTCTACTCAGGTTACATATTTATTATATTTACTACTATTTGATCTGTCCATTCATCCATCTGTTGCTGAAGTATCGTTACAGAATCTTGTTGACCATACCAAGAAGTGCCTTTTCCAATCTTCCTTCCATAAAACTGGTATTTGCAAAATAATCCTCTGAGCTAACCAAACTCGAGGTTCTTCCAATGAATGGACAAACTCAAAATTTGAAATATGTTATGGCATCGTAAACCAGTGATACTATTTTTAAATGATGGACACCAAAATCGTCTTATCATTTGCTTAGAACATAGTATGTCTGAAAAATTGATATACTTCTCAATATATCACAGAAATTCTGATTCATGTTTCTTTAAGTGCTTAAAAATTCTTTGAGTTATTAATTTATTCCACCTAATTTTTCTCTGTGGACTACATTGCAATGGCATTCATACCGTTGGTTTAAATCCTTACTAATATTAAAATACAAACTAGTTCCAAAGCACCGCGTCCGTGTCGGTTTAGGTCGGTGGGGGCAGGTAGGGGGGGGGGGGGGGAGTGTTTTTTGCAAGCAAGGCAAGCTATCACTTGTTTTCAACGAGAAAAGTGTTAAGATCACCGTTTTGTATTAGAATACGGAAGTACGGGAAGGATGATTACGAGTTTCTCATACAGGGAAACTGGTCACAAACCGCCAAGTTTGACCGACTTTTGGGTAAAAAATCAATGGATGAAAAACAGTTCACCAGATCTAAGCCCCTTAGATTAATTTAGGTGGTCATACATGCTGTCGAAATTAAACGAGCACAAGGTGTCTACTTTGGCCCACTTCAAAGTCGTTATCCATTGAATTTGGGATGAAATGGTCGTGATGGAAATTGTGCATGCCGCTTGCGGTATGTTTTAAAACGTTACAAATGGTTTGAAAATCGGAACAAAAACGGAAGCTGGCCTTGGAGTAAAAATTTCAGTGGCGATGGGAAACTATCCAACCGTGTTCCAAACGAAGATGTTTGCTATAATGAAATGCGTTAACGTTTGTCTGAAGAGAAAATATAGATTTGCAAACATTTGTATTTTTATGGACAACCAAATGGCACCCAAAGCGTTGGCTAATTATAAATGCACATCCAAACTTTTCTAAGAGTGCATACTTTCACTGTGTCAAGAAAACTCCGTAAATTGATTCTAGGTTCCGGGACACTGTTACATTGAAGGTATTACTAAACAAGGATCAAATGCATATTTTGTGTAAACTCTGATGACCAACTGATTGATCACCACAAAGTGTGTTCAATCGAAGAGGTTTTTAGATCCAAATGTCACAATCAGTCAAAAGCTCCTGGAGCTCAATAAGAGAGTTCTTTGAGCCTATACTGGCCAAGTAAGCGTCCACTGCCCGAGTAGATATCCTTTGAAAAACATTGGCCAGGTTGAGCATGATATTTGCCGTTTCTGAAACATGGAACGTGAAGCCTACGATCATCTGCTCTGCAGTTATGAAGCTGTATACAAGTGCAGGTTTAAATTTTTTAACATTGGCTACTTGCAACCTAAAAAAATTGGACTGCGAATCCTGGAAATGTTGTGGGTTTTATAATCTCAATTTTGCCTGACTGGGAGAAGACGACGGCGTCTTTGTTTGAAATTGATCGAAAAGGTTAAATGTGGTAAGCCTTAAACATGACTAATAAAAGCCAATTTATCTTTCTGCAATAGTCAAAGTTAAAATTTGCATGAGAAAACTTGCATACGGTATGAATGCGAATTGGTGTAACTTTGTTTTCGAGACTGTGGTTTGTTTTCAGCTCACGTGGGAAAACTTCCTTCCACAGAGAGACCTTCAAAGATCGCAAAACTATCATAAAATTTTTGAAAAAAAGAATATCAAATTGATTCTCGGATGAATGACTCTTTAACTCTCTTACTCACCATTTTACTCAAGGTATTTGAACAATTGATAAATCGATTAAAACCCCCATCCACCCAAACCATTTCCTCAAAAACACCATGCACTCAAACACATGTTTAGAAATCATAAATAATCTAAATCCCCTTATACTGCCCTTAATACCGTTCATATGCTATCAAATGTCTCAAACAAGTGCCACGATTATCCTCGGCAGTGTGACGCCAACCGTATAACTCCCCCACACCCTCCCCCCGTTTGACCATCAATCTACAAAACTCCAGCCAAAGAACCATACTCAACAAATCAAACCAAAAAAAGAGTCACCGATGTCGCCGAGGTTCAACTGATACTCCCATGCAAGCGTGAAACCTCCCGTCCCCGTTTCCACCCACTCAAATCACACCCACCAAAGCGGCCACAAAAACCTGAACCACAGACACAATTATGCTACGGTTGTAATTTAATCTAATTATGCTACGAGCCCCGGAGCCCCTTTGGTGGCGTCGAGCAATCCCCGAAAATGGCGACACACCGTCCCAAAAACCTAGGCCTGAAATTTTCCACCCCACTTGGCTCCTTATAGCCCCGGAACGACTTGATAATGTCTGGAAAATTATCATCGCTTCACCCGTCACCCCTCTTCACTGTTTGTTTATTCCGTCCACCACACGATTCATATTATTTGAGTGTTTATTTAAAATTCTTCGTCACCCTCCTCCGTTCAGTTCTCCCCGGGGACAGGGCAATCGAATCGAGCATGACTCGAAGTGTCTGCGGTCCCCGAAGACTGCGCGGCTAATCCGATTATACGGTAGATTAAGTGAGTCAACAACAACAACACCACCAACAGCACCCAAGATGGAACGATCCAAGGAAGGACCTAACTACACACAACACATGTATCGTGAGGCTGAAAACACAAGTATGGGGCAGCATGTCTGTTAGGGAGTGCTAACTAGTATGTCAGACAACCACACTGACGAACGAACATTTATTCAGCAGCAGCAGCAGCACACGAACTGTGATGGGCGATGGTTATCTCGCCGTATTCCAACGCAGAGGGGTGCCAAATTGGCTTTCTACAACTATGTTTGACTGCAGCTCGAACTAGGCACGGGTGAGGGGGAATAAATTTGAGCGCGAAATTGTCTCAACGCGCCAGTTTGGAAAGTGAAGTTGAAAAATGAGAAATCGGACGCTGATTGGAATCGGGGAGATGATGATTTTTTTCGATCGATTAAAACAAGGGGGCACATACCTGTGTTTCGGTGAGGCCAAGAGCTTGGGCCAGGCTCTTCCGCTCGGATCCCACCACGTAGTGGTTGTTCTCGAAGGCATGTTCCAGCTTCAGTAGCTGCGTGGGTGAGAATGCCGTTCGCACGCGCTTCGGCTTCCGGAATGGTAGGAGGTAACCTGGAACGAGAGAGGGTGGGTGAGAGTTAGGATTAGTTGATTGAGAGATAAGGTCTACAATAATTCATTAATTATTTTCGGTGATTGAGTGAGATGATCTAGAGTTATTCGGAGCGAGATAGTACATGTAAGACTTTGAATTATGATTAATTTCAAAAGACATTTTATCGTACATCAAGTGATGGGTAACATCAGTGGTTTTGAACTTACTTAGTAACCACGTCTTGCAAGTTCTGGTGCATCAAACAGGTCTTAAACAATGAGTTTATGAAGTATCTGGTGACCAGGTTGAAACTGGGAACTTATTCTGAGTTATGGTAAATATTTGAACTCTTCTGTCCAGAAAATATGAGCTATAGAATTGATAACTAGATTTGAACCAAATCAACCTATTTGATTTGTGAGATTTCATTTGAAAAAATTTGAATTGTGGTGAAATATAGAGTAAGAAGTCAATTATAGTCGATTTCATAGGAGAATATAAAGCCTGTCCACGTTTAATTTCGGACACCATAATAGTAGCAGCGAAAAACAATTTTACACATTTTAACCAATCCAATTATTTATTGCCCAATGATAGAGTTTGATTGTGATGTTAATCTTTTTTTTTTTTTTTGTAAAATTCTCGAACTTTCTGTGGTACATCCGCCATCAGGTTCTATACGGTTTTTAAACCCAAACCTCTGGAGCTGCGCACAATAGATAAATAATGGACCATTATAAAGAAGCACCTTCCGAAACAACCTAAATCGGTGAAGAATATATAAGAAATTTGGTGATAAGTGGATAAAAACTTGAATTTTGAGAATTTGAATAAACTGTTATTGGATTACCTGTGTTATTTAAAATATTGTTGGAAATTTAATGGGGATTCTCAAATGATCTCTTTTTTCATGAGTCTTCACGGTGAGAAATGTTAATTTTGGATGTACTTCATAGAAGGGTGAACAAAATTTGGCAAATGACATTATATTGTCACTTCTAGGAAAAGTAAATACGTGCTGCAGCGAAACATGACAAACACAAATGTTAACATTAAACTGGATTTCATCTTTCTCGTATATTAATCCTAAAGAATTCTCTGCAGAATTTCCCTGAAGTTCTCTGCAGAATTTCCCTGAAATTCTTCATAGAAATTTCATAAACTTTTCTTCAGAACTTGCAAAAAATTCTCTAAAGAACTTCCATGAAGTTCTCTGAAGTTCTCAGCGATATTTCCCTGAAGTTTTCTACAGAACTTTCATTAAGTTCTCGGCAGAACTTGCATGAAGTCCTCTCAAGAACTTTTATAAAGTTCTCTGCAGAACTTCCCTGAAGTTCTCTGAAGAAATTTCCTGAAGTTCTCTGCAGAATTTCCCTGAAGTTCTCTGTGAAACTTCCCTGAAGATCTCTGCAGAACTTCCCCGAAGTTCTCTGAAGAACTTCCTTAGAGTTCGTTGCAGAACTTCCATGAAGTTTTTTGCAGAACTGCCCTGGAGCTCTCTCCAGAACTTCCCAGAAGTTCTCTGCAGCATTTCTTTGAAGTGCATTAAAGGATTTCTCTGCAGTTATCTGCAAAACTTCCTCAAAGTGCTCTGAAGAATTTTTCTGAAGTTCTCTCAAGAACTTCCCTAAAGAACTTTTCAGTATTTCCCTGCAGAACTTCCATAAAGTTCTCAGTAGAACTTGCATAAACTTTTCTGCAGAACTTCCCTGAAATTTTCTACAGAATTTCCTTGAAAATCTCTGCAGAACTTCCCTGAATCCTAGAGGGTTTGAGCTGTTTATTGGAATATCTGTAATTAGAAATTAGAAGAAAAATGAGTATTTTCCATTTAATTCCAACTACCTTTGCTTATCTTCTTCTGCTTATTCTTCAGTGTCTCGTACTAATAACTCGACAAGTACGAGACACTGAAGCAGTCTGCACATTGTAGACGAAATACGCGTATCTGTCAAAATAAGCAAAGGTAGTTGGAATTAAATGGAAAATACTCATTTTTCTTCTAATTTCTAGTTACTTCCCTGAAGTTTTCCGAAGAATTTCCTTGAAGTTTTCTGCGAAACATCTCTGAAAGTTTTCTGCAACACTCCCCTGAAGTACTATGAAGAACTTTTCTGTAGTTCTCAGAAGAACTTCCCTGAAGTTCTCTGGAGAACTGCCCTGGAATTCTCTCCGTACTGCCCTGAAATTCCCCGCAGAATTTCCCGGAAGTTCTCAACAGTATTTCACTGAAGTTCTCTGAAGAACTTCCTAGAAGTTCATTGAAGTATTTCCGTGAAGTTCTCTGCGAAACTTCCCTGAAGTTCTCAGCAGAAATTTCCTGAATTCCTCTGCAGAACTTCCCTGAAGTTTTTCTGAAGAACGTCTCTGAAGTTCTCGGCAGAACTGCCATAGAGTTCCCAAAAGAACTTCCCTGAAGTTCTCTAATGGAATTAACTGAAGTTCTCTGTAGAACTTCCCGGAACATCTCTGCAGAACTTCCATATAGTTCTTTGAAATTTTTCTGAAGTTCTCTGCGAAATTTCCCTGAAGTTCTCTGCCGAACTTCCCTGAAGTTCTCTGAAGAACTTTCCTAGAATTCTCTGAAGAACTTTGCTGAAGTTTTCTGTAGAACTGCCCTGGAGTTCTCTCCAGAACTTCCCTGAAGTTCTCTGCAGAATTTCTCTGAAGTTTTCTGCTGAACATTCCTAAACTTCTCTCAAGAACTTCCCTAAGGTACTTTACCGTATTTCCCTGAAGTTCTCTGCAGAACTTGTATTATTTATTTTTTGTATTTTCGTCAACAGATAAAAATGTTCATCCCAATGACCCTTAAAAAAATTAAATTACATACGAAAACTAACAAAACTTAACAAAAACATATACGGAAACAACGTTCATTAACCTCGCGGGATACATAAAAATCAAACACATTGAAAACCCGGCACATGCTTTGCACAGGTTCGTGTTTGCCGTAGTTGGTCCTTGAGTGCCGGAACACGAAGAACTGTTGTAAACGGAGATTTCGTCGTCGAGTGTTTATGGTCAAGAGATCCAGTAGAGCAGAACAATCACCATTTCCTTGAAGCAGATCACCAATGAAACACGCTTTGGCTACCATACGCCTACCTCCCAAAAGATCCAGGGTGATGAGCTTGCACCGACTTTCATAACTTGGCAATCTGCGAGGGTCTTGCCAGCGAAGATGTCACAAAGCAAAGCGTATAAACCTTCGCTGAACAGCTTCGATCCTCTGGACTGCGTTTTGGTGGAAAGGGGACCAAACAATGGCACAGTATTCCAAGAAAGGGGCGAACCAAAAGAGCGAGTATAATGCCTTCAGACAGTAAACGTCCTTGAAGTTTTTGCGAAGTGAACATAAATCCAGCTGCGGAGGCCATGCAAACAATATACGAAATGTGAACCTAGCGAACGACAGTTTGAGGGTCGAGCATTACCCCAGATCCTTGACCGTTGTTTCTCGTTTCAAGCGCGTACCTGAAGGATGTAGTCGTGGAAATACATCGCACGTTTTCGGCCGAAGGAGATAGTTGAGCATTTGGATACATTTAAGGACATTCTGTTGATCTCGGTACCAGTTATCGAACACTCGCGGTTCCTGCTGAAGAAAGTGGAAGCGTCTTCCGGACATTTTTATAACATAGTACAGCTTCAGGTCATCCGCGTAGGATAATTTCAAGCATTTGAGGACCAAGTTCACGTCATTCATATATAGCAGGAAAAGGAATGGGCCAAGGTGGCTACCTTGAGGACGCCGGATGTAACCGGAAAGCTAGATGAGGCGTAATCGGCAATCTTCACGGACATAGTTCTACCAGTCAGGTATGAACGGAGCCAGTTCAACAGTTGATCGTGAACCCCACTATTGCCGCATTTAGAAATGGCAATCTGATGGTTCATTTTATCGAAAGCCGCAGAGAGATCTGTGTAAATGGCGTCTACACCGCGTTCCATTTCGTGCATGATGAACGATGTAAATACGGATAGATTAGTCACCGTCGAGCGCTTGGGCACAAAACCGTGTTGGTCTGGAGAAATAGTCTGTGAATAGTCATTGGCCAGCCTTTGGAGAACAATTAGTTCAAATAGCTTGGATACTGAGCCTAGTGCAGCAATCCCACGATAGTTGGCGAAGGACCGTTTGCATCCCTTCTTGTGTATTGGAAATACAAATGACAAGGTATAAACTAGTCTGAAATTTTTTAATGAAGTTCTCTGCAGAACTGCCCTGAAGTTCTCTACCAAAGTTCCCTGAAGTTCTCTGCAGAACTTCCCTGAAGTTTTCTGAAGAATTTCCCTGAAGTTCTCTGAAGAACTTCCCCGAATGTCTCTCCAGAACTTCTCGGAAGTTCTCAACAGTATTGCCATGAAGTTCCCTGACGAGCTTCCCTGAAGTTCATTGAAGGATTTCCCTGAAGTTCTCTGTAAAACTTTCATTAAATTCTCTGAAGAACTTCCATGAAGTTCTCTGCAGAACTTTCCTGAAGTTCTCTGTAGAATTTCCGCAGAGCTTGCCTATAATTTTCTGAAGAATTTCCCTGAATTTCTCTGCGAAACTTCTTTGAAGTTCTCTGCAGAACTTCCCTGAAGTATCTATATAAGTAACTACCCGGAATTTTCTTCAGAACCTCCCTGAAGATTTCTGCAGAAGCGCCCTGGAGTTCTTTATGAACTTTCCTAAAAGTCTCTGCAAGAATTCACTGAAGTTCGCTGCAGAATTTCCTGAAGTTCTCTACAGAATGTCCATAAAGATCTTTGCAAAACTTCTCTGAAATTCTCTGCAAAATTTCACTGAAGTTTTCTGCAATACTTCATTGATGTGCTCTGAAGAGCTACCCTGAAGATTTCTGCAGTATTTCTCTGAAGTTCTCTCACAGAACCTCCACAAGGTCTCTCTCAGAAGTTCTAGACCAGAACTTCCGAAGTTCTGCAGACTTCCTGTTTCTCGAAGGCTCTCTGAAATTCCATGAGTTCCTGTTCTCTACAGAACAGAACTTCTCAGCATGAAGTTCTCAGAGTCCAAGGTTCTACGGAGCATAGTCCTCAGAACTTCCGCAAAGTCCCTCCAGAGCTTTCTGTCTTTTGAGAACCTTCCTGTATCTCAAAAGTTCTCTAAGGAATATCCAAAGTTCTCTGAAGAGATCCTGCTCCATGAAGTCTCGACTTCCTGTCTTTGAAACATTTCCCTGAAGTTCTCTGCTACATCCTGAAGCCTCAGAATTTCCCATGAATTTCTCTTCAGAACTTTCCTAAAGTTTTCTGAAGAACTTCCCTGACTGCAAAACATCCGGGAACATATTTGCGGAACTTCCATACAGTACTCTGAAATATTCCCGGAAGTTCTCTGCAAAACTTCCCTGAAGTTCTCTGCTGAACTTCCCTGAAGTTCTCAGAAGCTCTTCCCTAGAGTTCTCTGCAGAACTTTCCTGAAGTTTTCTTCAGAACTGCTTTGGAGTTCTCTCCAGAACTTCCCTGAAGTTCTCTGCATTGAAGGATTTCCCAGAAGTTCTCTGCAAAACTTCCCCGAAGTTCTCTGCAGAATTTCTCTGAATTTTTCTGCTGAACTTCCCTAAACTTCTCTCAAGAACTTCTCTATGGTTCTTAGCCGTATTTCCCTAAAGTTCTCTGCAGAACTTCCATAAAGTTCTCTGCAGAACTTGCATAAACTTCTCTGAAGAACTTTCATGAAGTTCTATGCTACTGCTCTGAAGTTCTCTACAGAATTTCTCTGAAGTTCTCTGTAGAACTTCCCTGAAGTTTTCGGAAATATTTCCCTGAAGTTCCCTGAAGTAGTCTCCGGAACTTCCCTGAAATTCTCTACAAAATTTCCTGGAAGTTCTCAGCAGTATTTCTCTGAAGTTCTCTGACAAACTTCCCCGAAGTTCATTGAAGGATTTCCTTAATGTTCCCTGTGAATCTTCCATGAAGTTATCTGAAGAACATCTGTACAATTTCCCAAAGTTCTCTGCATAACTTCCCTGAAGTTTTCAGAAGATCTTCCCTGAAGTTCTCTGCAGAACGTCCACAGAACTTCCCTATAATTCGCTGCAGAATTTTCCTGAAGTTCTCTATATAATTTCCACAAATTTCTTTGCATCTACTTGCATACAATTCTCTAATTACTCATGAAGTTCGCTGAACTTGCCTGTGACTTTTCTGCAGAACTTCCTGAAATTCTCAACATATCCCTGAAGTTTTCTACAGAACTTACTAATAAAGTTCTCTGAAAATTTCATAAATTTCTCTGAAAGAACTTCATGATGTTCTGTAAAAAACTTCCCTGAAGTGCTCTGAATTACTTCCATGAAGTTCTTTAAAGGACTTACCCGAAGTTTTGTGAAGAACTTCTCTGAAGGAGTAACCTGAGGAAAAACGTACCCAAAATACCAAAATAGAGGTAGACAGCCTCTCATGTGTACTAGTGATGAATATTCATTACATAGTTCACAGGAAGACCAGAGCCACGCAGAGAAATAATTCAGCATTAATAAGTCGACCGTCTGGAAGTCCATGATTTTTCGAATAATGAGAAATTTCCTGAAAATAAAAAATTCATACATTAAATCAAAATACGGATATTAGTAAAAGTTCCCATCAACACTAGCACCACGTAGGGGACGAATTCTGATCTAGTGTGTACATCATGCAAAAAGCTCTGAACTCTCGAATACCTTTTTTGAAGGTTCCATCTTTCTATACGCCATTAATCACGACATCGAGATTTTACAGTAAGTTTAGAGACACACTAGCGCCACGGAGTGCGAAAACTCTGAACTGTTGAGTCGAGCATCTGCGAGGTCATAATTTTACATTTAACTTTCCTGAAAACAGTAAATTTATACACGATCTAGATTCACATGTACGCTCGTGCAACGTAGCGGACGAGTTCTGAACTAATGTGAACACCATCCGAGAGGCCTTACCTAACCATACATATTTGCCGGAGACGCCAACTTGCTATAAGTCAAGGATCTCGAGATTCAGACTTCAAAGTAAGTTTGCACCACACTAGCGCCGCGTAGTGAGATGATTCTTAGTTTTTAAGTAAACCATCCTAAAGGTCTTGACCTACATAACATATTTGCTTAAGAAAGTAACTTCCTATATACGAAGGATCACGAAATATCTTCTGATGAAACAACAAAAGTCAATCCCCATGTCTTATTTGAGACAACCATCGAGGGAATCCGCGAATGCCGGGGAGATTACTGTATTTGGCGGCTTTTTACTAAAATATACTGCCTTTCAATGGTCATAACTTTTTTTTGGTTAAGTCAGAGCGAAACAATTTCTTCTGCATAGTTGAAATATAAAAAAAAATGGGTGTGGAGCATTTACATTCAAGCTGAGGCAGTTATTTGAGTGGTTCTCAAAATATATCAGAATTACAATTTTCGATGCCAATTTGTAAAGAAAAATCGATTTTAGGTGGTTTTGGGACCTGAGCTAACGGAAACAGGCATGGAGCACTGGGTCTCAAAATCTCTGTCGATCAGTGTTATCATCAATAGCCATTTATGAAATAGTTAAGGAAGAAATCAAAACACACAGAGTCGAGCACTCGACACTGAAGAAGTCTGTAAGTAGAAGACGAAATAGGCCTATCTGTCAAAAGATAAGCTCATAGTAGAATTAAAAGGAATTTGCTCGCGTTTACTAGCGAAAATTTGAAAAAGTGTTTCAAGGTTTTATTTTTATTTTCTAAAAAGTGATCATATGAAGTGTTAAATTTTAAATTTTCCTAGTTTCGCAATCACACAGAGTAGTTAAAGAAGTAGATGAGTTGATTAGTATTATTCTCAAGTTAGACAATATGAACCATGAAATAATTTAAACTCAAAATTCCATTACACTTTCAAAATAAAGAATAATCAGAAGTAGAATACTTTGAACACAAGAAATAAAATTCATGAACTAGATTCTAAGCGGTCGGGGCATACCAATCGACCTTTTAGACGAGGCACTCGGGTTCGCAAGTGTCACCAAAGGCACTGGTGAAAAAACAATACTTTACATCATCTGCGTTCCAAATCTCCAGCAATTTCAACATTACCAGCATTTAAAGGTTGTACCAACTATAGAACAATAAGTATGCAAAACATTTGTGACCATCTTCATGGCAACAAAAAACTCTTCAACGATATTTGTTTAAAATTATACAGTTGGAGCCTCTGCAAACTTAACAGTTTAAAGGATGTTTCCACTGACGAATGCATATCCAACATAATCCTTGGTCAAAATAGCCGGTGCACATACGAAAGCATAACAGAAATGAAATAAATCAGTTTCAGTAAGAACTGAAGCAGTTAAGTTATCTCGTTTCTTTTTTCTATACCGAGTGTCGTGTTGAAATTTTAGATTTCTGCAGTTCTGAACCGAGAGCTTTCTATGCCTAGACCCAGTGATGTCCATATCCTCAGTGTGGTAGAGAGAGATTTTAAATTGTTCACACACTCTTCCTACCTCAACGAGAGCTCTTCTCTCTCGTTTATATTCACCCCCGTGTTTGCATGCGGGTAGCGCATGTGAGTGGAAAAAAATGTTTTTATTCACACTACACTCGATCGCTCTAGAGTGAGAAGAAGAGCTCTCAAATTTACAGAAGCAAATGCAGATAAACTCCCTGTCGCGTGCGTCCTAGTGAGCTCACTGGCGTGGGCTCTTCTGCTAATATACAGCAGTGATTGCAAATTCGCTTTGACGCTACATAACAAGGGAGGAAAGAATAATGTTTCTTCCCACTTCCTTTTTTCGGACATTTTCTGCAACTCCGACGATGTTTTAACTTTCAATAGCACCAGCGAATCACGGCGTCCTCGCCCTAGTGTACGCGGCAGTGATCGCAGGCGAGAGCACGTGGGCGAAAACAGATGAGAGCACGTGAGCGCGATCGTTTAAAAGAGAGTGTGGTTCACTCACTCCAGGTAATCCCATCACAGGCGCACACTTTCACCCTGTCTATTTTTCACCGCATAAAAGAGCTCTTTGTTTTATCTGAGGTGACTTATGGTTGTATCCGCTGTAAAGGTACAAATCTCACGCACCGGCGTAAAATTAGTGAGAAATGCCATCTCTGCCTAGACCAATTCATGAATTTGTTGCTCTACTCTGTACGCAAAACAGTCGAGAAAGTGTTCATCCCGAAAGATCTCCTCAAGCGGATCGGAAATCAAACCCGTCGCCTTCGGATTGGTAAACCGCGCCCTTACCGACTAAACTATCTCACGACCCATATTATTTATGAATTCGTTTATGAATATTTGAAAAATAAATAAGGTGTCTGGCAGGTTGGAGTTCTTGTTTCCTGGGTGGTAAGTGTTATCCACTCAATCATAGATGACAAGCATCCAATGAAGTAACTTTAAATTGCATCACGAAAAAACCCTGTAAAAAATTACCTAGTTGACTGAAACTTTCAGAAAATGAAATATAACCCATGAGTAAGCTTTTGCATGTTTGTTTCAATCGATTTCAATACTATAACTGTAAGCTCGCACCTTACGCTTAACTGCACTCATTACGTTCTGTACAACATCTGGCTGCATCTTCTTCTGTACGAAAATCCACTTTTTCTTCATGTCTTCTTAAGATTTGACCTCTTCTGGATGCTTCTATAATGCCTGCTTCATGATAGCCTAGTATTTTTCGATGGACCTTAGTTCCGGTGCGTTGGGGCGGTTCATGCCTTTGGGTACGAAAGTGACCCCGTTGGCTTCGTACCACTCCAGGACAACATTTGAATAGTGACACGAAACTAGATCGTTCCAGAAGATCCTAAGGCCCTCCTGTTGCTTCAACAGAGGAAGCAGACGCTTCTGTAACCATTCCTTGAGGTATATCCGGTAAATCCATTTACAGTCCCGATAGTCACGAACGGTGCACTCCGTTTTCCACATGAGCAGATGGCTTCCTTACTTCCTCCGGAACATCACATTTGTACAGGGCGGCAAGCATGGGAAAACTCATTCACTCGCTTGAGCACCACCGATTTAAAATAGCAAACCCTCGTGTGCTAACACAATAATGAACGAGTGTGATGTTTCCTATCACACGATTCTACACGAATCCTCGAAAACGAACATTGTAGAAAGAATAAACCAGGAAAACAGAATCATGCGAAACAAATTTTCAGCTAGACGTTATATTGAATGAATGCGTTGCCACTGAACGCAAGCGATTTGAATACACCGATTATTGAGATTATTTAGACTCAAGAGAATGCAATCAGCTGGAAGGATCAGAGCAGAGATACGGTTTAAAATAGATGCTTTATGTTTTTATGTTGCATTAGATTGCTTAACATCATATTAGATCATTATTTGAAATGTTAAATGATGTTTAAGGTATAATTTGAAGAAATGAGTGTGATTCAATAATTCTCGCTCAGCTGAATCAACTGAATGCAATTGTTAATGATTCAGCGGCTAAAAAAATAGGCAATGAGAAACCGTCCACACTACTACCGTCCGATTCATTCTCTGTACGATCAGCTGCCAGTTTTGCTCAATTCTGTTTTATACGAATAGAATGAAAGCAGAATAGTAATGAACAAATTGGAATAATTTAAACGTGGTAACGCTCACTTCTGAATGCTTATGCATGTGAGTGAAAATGAGCGCTAAGTGAACCGATTTTTCCCATGCTTGCAGGGCGGTGAAGAACAGGAGCCCCAAAAGCTGCCGGAAGTCTGCCTGACGTAAGTCTCATCATCCATGATGAGACAATGAGGCTTTGTCACGTTATGCAGTCCCTTACGGTCCTTGGCTCTCTGAACGAAAAACTTGGACAGATTCAACTTTTCGGCCACATCCCTCAGCTTTGGATTTCCGCTTGAACGGTTTCACGACCCCCTTCTGATCATGATCACTAATAGAACATCCATTCTGACAGCATTTCTTCTTCCGTTCGATGCTCAGAGTTTCGTTGAAACGTTTAATCACAGGAATCGTCGATTCTGAGTTGTTTTCCGATGTCCCGCTGAGCGAGTTGAGGATTTTCCAGTTGCATCAATTCGCGACGTTGCATTTCGGGTGACACTATTTTTCCAATTTTCGAAAAACTGACAACGATAAAAATACAACACAAAACACTCTAAACTACTTCTACCCAAACTTTAAGAGAAAATACCCAATGGGTAATTTTCTAAAGCGTGTTTTCCGTGATGCAATTTGATGTGGGACACCCTTTACGATAAGCTTGATTACTTGAGAAAATCAGTTTAATTGGCTGGAAAACAGTCAAGAATTCGAGAGTAGATGATAAATGTGCTTCAAGAAAATGGTTTGGTAATTACACTCATCCCATCAATGATCGAAATCACCTTCACGATACGAATTTAATATGTTTCTTATTTCTCAAAACCAAACTACTCGGAATCCACCTCCTTCCCAGAGCAAGGGTTCCTCTGCACAAATTATACCTTCACAAAAAAAAGGGAATGGGCGCCGAGTGCTTAAATTGCACACACACGGTGCAATTATCGTAATTAGCGATGGCAAAAACGATTAAGCAGAATAAATATTAATAAAAACATAGCTAATGATAACTTGATCATCAATATCTCGGTAGGCTGGGTAGGCCCCAGATATGATAGCCCAAATGCACCACATAAGTTACGGCTGAGTGAGCAACGAACGATGCAACGTGTAATGAGAATCGAGTGAGTGAGCACAAAAAAAAACAGAGGATTGAATTTTATGCAAATCAATTCTCCGATAAACAAGTTCCCAACGGAACCGAGCAACCGGACCGGGGCCCTACATCAACGACGACGACGACGACGACGACGGATCGTGCAAAATGACCATTCTGGCACAATTACCGCTCTGATTAAGCAATACCGCGCGCTCCAGACAATAATTAAATTAATTTAACGAAAAACACACACAGGATCCAATCGCGTCTGACTAGCACTCACGCCGAGTTACCTCACATTTGTTTTTGCCGGAGCGGCTTGCACGTTAAATCAGCTGAAATAAATAGTTGTAAAGGAACTAGTTAGCCTATTGATTCTTCCCACAAACGCACTGGAAAAATTGAAAAAAAAAAAAAATTAAGACAAATAACGCAACCGTCCGCGTTCGTTCCATGGCACAAGGGGAGGCCCCGATCAGCTGTCGTTACGTTGAAGTTCGTGATCGTGAGTCAGGGCTGGTGGAGAACCACACCGGAGAGAACGCATGCCAATAAGGAGGAGGTAAAGGTGAACAACCCGGGGGATCGTTGCACACAGGCAAATTAGATATTTGCATATTGTTATTAAATCATTTTTTTTTTTGCGAAATTTATCATCATTTGTTGTTGCTCAAGCGAGCAAGTGGCGAAAAAAGCGCCAACGTGCAACGCATGCAAACCCCCGTTGTTGTCAGCGGAGGAGGTTGGCTTATGGTGTCTGTTATACTTTTGGGATTGGGGAAAATAAAGTTTTGTTAGGTTTTATTTAAATAAGAGATTGAAAAATAGAATACATCATAGATAATTCCCAGGTATTCTAATTAACAAGTTTTGTCATTCGGGAGATATTATACTTGCAATTCTTAGGTATTTTGCTTAGGTATTTCCGCGCTCATCAATACCACCTGTCAAAAAGTTATCAAGATTAAAATTAGGTATTCATATGTCATTTTTTCCTGCGCGGGTTGTAGTTCTTTGCAGGGTTCTCCCATGAGACGCTGATTGAGATATTGTAGAAATCAACTGTTTAAAGATCTGCTGAAGTACCCCACTCGAAGAAAACGAGCTACCAACAAGGGAATATTTCTCATCGGGCTGCTTAAAAAAACAACTGATTCTGTTAGAGGGTACGAATTGTATTTTATAACAGATTCCATACAGTACTTCTTAGAAATTCTGAAGTTACGAGGTACGCCTTCATAAGATAGTTTAAACTGAAATATTCCACATTCCCTGGGTGTTGTTTTCTTTGCGTGCCATGGACCTACAAGAGTTGACCTGTTTTAATCTCATCGCTTCGCAATTCACTCCGCATCCTAATACTTGAATTTGTATTTAAACGGAAGTACGAAAAAACAATCTTCATATCCTTGAATCTGCAATTCAACATATTAAACATGACTTTCAGCCTTTTGAGATGTTGCACTAGAGAGACGGCCTGAGCCCTAAATATCGAGCTCATCATCACATCGGTCAGGACCAACAGATTTACCTTCCTCCAGAAGGACCGAGAGGAAACCATGAGCAAAGATTTTTCGATACAGAAAATCTCAACGGCACCAACTTTAATAAATGCGCGTTACCGCCCAAACACAATGATAATGGAAACGGAACAGAAAACGGCAATTTTGACAGTTGCTGAACATGACTACGATATGTTCAATTAGAATCAGCTTGGATCCAGCTTGTTTTCTTTCCGACAAGCAGGAATACTCAGATCCGGGCTTTGCCGTTTTCCGTAGCCGTTATCATTGTGTTTTGAGCCATTATTCCGAGAGTCAAAGTGACGTTTGTCATTTGGTGGTCAATTGATTTATCCAGAAGAGGTGGTCACTTCTTGACCTTGTTTACTTCACCAAGTGACAAACGTTACTTCGACTCTCAGAATAACGTTAATATAATCCTTATAATTATGCATTGAAATTGCATCCTTATTATCATTAAGGCTTGCATCCTTATTAGAGCATTTCCAGCCAGAAACGCTAAAAAGTATATTGATTATGCCTCGACAGTTTCCGATTGTGATGAAATTTTGCCCATATGTAAGTTTCTACCCAAAATAACATTTTTCATAAAAAAAATTCCCAAAATTCCGTGGACAAAAAAAATCCGGTTTATGATTTATTTTTTCTGTTATGAAATTAATAAATTATTTAGTATTTTTGATGAAGGTGCAAGTTTGTCGTAAATATTTTTTTTCTATGTCCAGAAGAAACTTGCACTCTACAATTAAGATCAGCTGAGGTATCGAAGGAAATAAGTTTTTTTTTTGTGGTGTATGATTCATTTATATTAAAATTCATGCAAATGCGTACTACCAAATCATAAATAAATATTGATCGATTTTACTCCAAATTAAGTTCCTCCAACTTCAGTAACTCAGGTGGGAGAAAAATGATATTTATGAAGAAAAGTGCTTTATCACCCATTTTAAAGTATTCCGGACCGAGCGTGCAGTATTTTCCAAAGCTGTTTGGCGTAGGCAGGGATGCCACATATACAGACTTGTCTATAAATTTGCAGACTTTTCATTTTCGTTGCAGGCTTTTTTAACGATGCAGACTTTTACAGACATTTGAAATATTTTCTTAATTTCAAATAAAGGTTTTCTCTTGAGTTCGGATTTGAAACGAACAAGGATCTGAATAGTATAGTAGATACGGTAAGAAGCTTTTTTGAAATATATTTTAAATTAGCGTATAATTTAGGTATAATTTATTTTTTAAGTACAAATCCTTGAGGAAACAAAAGCGGTGGGCCACTTGGAGACACAATGGACCCGGAAATCAGCAGCGTATGAACCCTTTTTGAGGGTTATGTTGAGTATCTACCTAGGGTAGTGTTCGATCCCATGCGAAAGAGATGGGGCTTATAAATGCAATTTGCAAAAATATATCATAAAAATACAATAATCCTCATTGCTATATTGATGGTAGTATTTCGAAACAAGCACACACTCTTTTGCCAAGCATCCCCATGCGGAGTAGGTCAAGACAGGAACGAATCCACCACCTTGAGCTGGCAAAAGAATGTACGCTTGATCGTGCTCATATACTACCGGTAGCTTAAATGGTTCTCCGGCTCATTTGGGTTTATTATTGACTTCTGCTTTACCTAACTGCTCATTGCTATTGCCACCATGTAAATTAAAGTCAAAGCGTTGGTAATATTGGTTCATTGCCATTAAGCCATATTTGAGAAATTTACCCTAGTAAATGGGTTGCTGAGTGTTTTATCAACTAAACCATAAATACAAGCTTTAAAAATATATACCTTCGAATCAAAATAAATTAGATAAGTCCAAGGAGGGTGGGTTTAAAAAAAATCTTCTTTCTTATACAGACTGAAATGTACTAACAAATATATTAAAATAAATTTAGAAAATGCACCTTTTTAATACCGATAGATAAACCGAAGATACGCAGGTTTACGGCCCCTCGACTTTAACTACAAAAAAATTCTTTTTACCCAAATAATTAATTTCATTATAATAAATTTTATTGTATGTAGTGTTTTTTATATTAATGACATGAAAATAACAATGTTGAATTGACTTTTTTGATTTATGTAATGGCAAAAATTGATTCTGTAATTAATTTAATGGATATTTTTTGACAAAAAAAAATCTGTTGAATTTATCAAATGGAAACAAAATTTTGATTTCAATATACAAAACTAGAAAGACCGTTGTAGGGAAAAAAAACTACAGGGTGGCCACAGAATCTTAATTCAAAAATTTCCGCATTTTTCCCGAACTTTTCCAGAATTTTTGCTTTATTTTCGCGACTTCGAACATGGAGTTAATATAAATTGGATTAATAGATATTTTTGAAGTTTTGAGAAATTGTTCAATCTGAAATTCTGACCTGTTTTATTTAGGCTAAATCACAGATAGTAGACGCAAATCGAGCTTCTTGCGTATTGCGTAACCTGCTATGGCCTCTCATTTTACAAACGAGAACAAAAATCGCTCTATATGCGAGTTATTGATCTTTCTCAAGTTTTTAGAAGCATAAACATCACAGAAAAAAATAAAGTATTCGAAGTTTTCGAGTACAAAATGATGCACTTGCAAATTGTATCTTGTATATCTTTATTTCAACGTCGTTGAGAGTTTGTCAACAATTATCTGAGGTACCATTCCTTTCAGTTTTGTTCACCACAAGACACTTTTCATTTATTGAAAATCTTCGCTCTTTCGTCGTATTTTCGTGCGACAGGATGACCTTTTGAACGAATGTTGTCAAATTTGGCAGCCCCTTATAGGAATGACGAATCAGTTCTAGCCAACATTTGTTCAAACGCTGTTCTTGTCTCTGAAATCCGGCAAGCACCGTCTTTGAAAACGGAATTTAGCATAGCTGCCAAAATTCTGTATTCAATATATTTCCAGAGCACAGCTCGATATGCTTTCAAGCTAATTCCGTGAAGTGAGTTCTTACATCAGCTACAATGAAGATGACGTAACGCGTTAAAGGGTTTGTTAATGGAAATTTGTTGAGTAGTTTCTTAAAAAAAAAAACACAGTAAAAAGATTGACAGTCGTTGCGGAATGCCAAAACATCTTTGTCTGAAATGTTTGCCAATCCTCTCGGATTCTCGATTGCCGATTTAGAGGCAGAACCGATTTCCTTATTAAAGTCTGGCAGAAGATTGCTCTCTGTCAATTCTATTTCAAATAATGATATTGCTTTGACTATCAGATGCTCGGACTTAACTATTTTCCCCATAGCGGCTCTAACTAGTCCCGTCAAATTGTCAAAAAAAAACAAATCCAAAGGAGATTCAGTGCGAGAAACGACTCGATCATTGCAGTAGGCGTGATGAAAAAAGTCAGCATTGTTCCCAGCATCTAATAGTCTACCACATCAGCCACACCAGCGAACAGGTTTGATTGGAATAACGAAGAAAAACTCCGTTTGAAATTCGGATTGGTTTCCTTCGGCTTTCGTTTCTAACAAAAATGTCTCATTCGTTTGGTGTCTTTGTTATTGCTGTAAGGTGACTGACACAACAGGCTTTTGTCCACTACAGTGTCATATATATGTCTATTATACAAATGGGACTGAGACTTAATGGCATTTTAAAAATGACAGCAGTGTCAACACCCCAGGTTGGCGGAACTCGTGCAGCATAAAAGAAGAAAATAATATTGTAAAAACTTGTCAAGTTAATGTTTGCACTAATATTTACAACAATAAATACAATATCGATGCTTCAGCCGCACCTAACAATATTGAGGATTTCAAAGCCATATTCACAGATTCCTGATTTCCCAGCCAATTCATTGAACTTCTTCAAAAATTTCAGTTGACAGTCGGGCCATCATAGAGCAATAAGCTATCTTCTTCGGCAATGCTGGATTTTAGCATTAGCATTAGCATTGACAGTTGCACACCTCGTGGATGGAGCTACGATGAGGAATAATTCGTTGAAGACATTGCATGCCACCATGAAAGGAAACCAGCTTCTGATCAATGTTGTATATACTCACCTCAACGAACGCTCAATACCTGTTTTCGAGAGAGATAACTCACAGTGTTCATTTTCGTACCAGCATTGCAGAACGAGATGGAGCGCGACGGTTTGAACGATATGGTGATTCGACTCACCGCGAGAATAGGAAAAACCAGAGAATGAGTTCATAAGAATCAGCTCTATCTCTCTCAGACCTTGAGCACGATCGTAATAACTCATGCAACGTTTGACTCACAGTCTGAGCATTATTTTGTTGAACAAACAATTTCTTGCTCACTCAGTTGATCGCTAGCAGTTGTCTGGTTCGGAAATTCCAGCAATGCCGCCGCTTGTGTGAGACAATGGCAAAACGAGAAAACAAGGAACTGATTTCCGTTGTAATGCTAATCCAGACGGGCCACGTTGGGATAGCGGCTAGTGTGTTGAAGACTCTGATAAGTGAGCGAGTAAATATAATTTAATAAACATAATTATCAATTTAAAATCGATTTCGCATCGCGTCTTGGTCATCATGCGTTAGCCGCAGTGTATGAATCAGAATGAAAACATGAATACTGGAATCATAATGTATATATGGAACGATTAAAGAAATGGTTGAAGTAAAAACTAGAAAATAAATGTATATAATTATTGAGATTTATCTTCTTTTTTCTGCTATCTTCATTCGGGAATGGATTTTCAGTGGTAGACTGATATTATAAATATCTGTTTTCTTTTAAACTCAGCATAACACGCACTTTAATAAAAAGATGGAATGTGACTTTCAAAAACAAATTGGTTTATTTACCTTTGCATCGTACCGTTATATTTCAAATCTCGCGTATCATTTGAAAAGAACCAACCGACGATTCTCTTCCTCGACTTCCTCTGTTGTATACCACGGCAAAATAAACAAATCTTTGGCTCTGCGTGTAGCTTTCAACAACTTATGCAATACAAAATATGTTAATAGCTGCGTTATTACAGAAGGTTGATGAACAAAATCGGTCAAAAAGGATTGTTCCTTTGCTCGTGGTACGCGAGAAATCGCTGGCTGCTGAGATGTTGTTGAAAATCTAACACAGTTTCTTAACCGCAATCACGGCATTCCATTTTAAATTACGACACGAAATATTGAAACGCCATTGACCCCATTGCCTTCTGCTGTTGGTATAAAAAGTGTATTTGTTTGGAGCGTAAACATTTTTTTAAATATATAAATCATTTATTTGTACAAGCTCAATCGAATACACTTTACAGAGCCAAGTTTTCATATTT
Source organism: Aedes japonicus (assembly GCA_034211315.2). NCBI lineage: Eukaryota > Metazoa > Arthropoda > Insecta > Diptera > Culicidae > Aedes > Aedes japonicus. Next base: position 3,547 of record JASCZW010010748.1, on the reverse strand, counting down.
GTATACATAAATTATCTTAAAACTAACGTTAAGAGGATAGAACCGATTACTCGCGGCCGTCTCGAGGTTAATAGGATTAACAACTGAATGGATGGCAAGGTAGGCAGGAGTTTGAAGTGGGGCTTACATAACACATTTTTTTTAATTCTAAATTGTCATAAAACTTTTGGCTTCTTTTGACTTGAACATTTTTGAGAAAGAAAAAAAAACACACACACAAACACAGATAAAAAAACTTAAAGTAAACATACAGGTTAAACTAACTACAATCTAAGGCTAATGTTAGTCAAAAACACATAGATGAGCTTCAATTTATTTGTTTTGTGTTCGGTCAGAAAGAATGTAAATATTCAGGGAATACGTTCATACTGACATTGTTTTGTAGTTATTGAACTTAACTAACTTGCCAAATGTATGATTTGATATTTCATATATAAACATTGATAAATTTCTTTTTTTCCCTTTATTATCGAGATTTTCAGCTCTGGGCTGGTTCATCTCCGTCGTAGTCACTCAAATACCGTTTGGGTATTTTCGTGACTAGTCCGGGGTGAGATTTGAACTCGTGACTTTGGCGTGAGAGGTATGGATGCTAACCACTACGCCGGGGTCGTCCCCACGGCAATAAATTTCATGTTTTCTATCGATGTGCCGGAAATGAGTTCCTATGCTGAAGTTTTGCTCTTCTCTACGTTTTCCGAACTTGTAATCAAGTTGAAATTTCTTATTTTGTGGATTTTTTTTCATTAAATGGTTTGATAAATTATTTATGCAGCAATGAAAATCGTGTACAATTTGGTAATAATTAAAAAAAAAACTTTCCCATCGTATCTCAAAACTTATTTCCTAGAAATAAAACTCTTTCCATCGCGAATTGTATGTATGTATGTATGTAAGGTAGTCACCATCCCTTCTAAGACCTTTGTCATGTATGCAGATCCACTTAACAGCAAGATCAAATTGAGTTAACGGTTTGTATTCCCAGCTACACTGTATGTACGGTGGGGCGGACCCGCAAGCAGAGACGCTTACGCGAAACCCGTGAAAAATTAAGATTCTCATTCAAACTATACGATCCAACAAATTGAATAACCCAATTCGCAATCCTTATCAAACTTTTTACGGGATGGCTTTTTAAGAAGGGCACGTCACTCTCGCTGAAACTGTTGGAGTAGAATTCACAGCATCACAATCGAATCGATAGGATAAGAATAAAGGTAGTGTTTGTACCCTCCTAGACGCCGGTTGTCATACCACTCCATTGTTCAATTCCAGATTTAGTGATCCCTGATGCTTCCTCCTTTCCCAATATATAGTCAATGTCATATAATAATTTATTAAATAAAGTGAATGAATATTAGAATGATGAATAATATAGTGAGAGAATATAAGAATAATAATAACAATTCCATTTGTGAACCTGAAAGTTTAGACAATGTAAAAACGAGTAAAATATATGGTTTAAAATTATTTTTCAAAACTTGGGATGTTCATGGATGATCTGAGATTATAGAGCATATAAAGAATAGTAAACCTAAAATTCCTAAGTGCTCTTCCTTTTCCTTTTTCACAATAACTTTTTGTAGAGAGTACTATAGTGATTTTAATTATGTGAGTTTGTGTATTGCATAAATTTAATATCATAAAATAAAATAATAAACTGACGTTATAATGTTAAGTAGTAGTAGTAGTATTTTGCTCCTCATGGTCACAGGTTTGGTCAACCGATTGCTCATCACAAAACTAATGGCTGCTTAGCAACGGTTGCCTGAAAAATACGTTATCAGCTACTGATCAATGGTTGCACGCTAGTGAACCTCAGGGTATTAGCCACCGCAAGCTGTCAATCAATATTTGATCCCCGCCACTCCGCACAGCTGAATAATACCGAACGAATGATTTAGTTTGCGAAGGTGTATCCCTTTTTATCGTTCACTGCAACATAGTTTATTGCTACATTGAAATCTTCATTGCAACATTGAAATGGAAATCACTGAAATACTATGCATGTACGTAAATTTAGCCTTCAAAAACTATATTTTAAAACATCACCTTTTATTTGCGTTACTTTCAATAGTTTACAATTGTAGAAAGATATTTTTTATAGTTGACTCAATACGCGGGAATTTTGCAGCCGATTGATTTAAACATATTGAAAATCTATCGAAGAATAATTAAGTTATAAGCGTTTAATTTGTATTTCCTATCGGACGTTATTTTAGGATTTTCAAATGACACCTAACCTTGCCGTAAGTCTACGTCAAAAAAATCGTTAGCTCTCTCGTAGTGACTGTCTAATATGCACTTTCAAATCTGAAGCCACGAATCACACCTAAACAATATGTTCAATAGGATTAAAAAAAAATGACGTTTCGATCGAATATACTTTGTACGGAAGATGGTCTAGCATCTCTAATCGTCTACTTCGCTTCTTGAATATGATGCAAAAGATAAGTCAAATGTAGGTGAAATAGAAGTAGAGACAGATTATCTTTTACAATTTTGACATGTTTAAAAAAGTCACTAAATGTACAGCCCAAAACTCACTAGAAAACACAGCACATCTTGAACTCATGGATATCGATAGTTAAGAACAACATATTTTTTATAACAATGCTGAGATGTAATTCGTATATTGCTTACACTGCGCTCTGTTTGCTGACATTTAAATATGTATTCGATGCCAGATGCACACAAATGTCTTGTCCACGCACGTGCTTTATCAGCCAGTACGAAAATTAAACCGTTCTCGCAAACCTCGATAACCGGATGCACACTAATTTTATAAATTCTTTCTATAAAGTCTTTATAAATTACACCAGAGATGCATCATAAAAGCGACACAAGCTAACGCCAAGATATAAATAATGCAAACCCAATATCACTATCCCACCAACAAGCTTTAGTAATTAAGCAGGAAGCAAATAGGGAGGTGATAAAACAAATCCCAAACCCTCTATTGGTGGCACGCCGCAGATATCCACCTACTAGACGCAAGCGAATTATCCGTAACATCTTGTTCAACCAGCATCGTTAAATCAATGAGCAAACCCGTCAGCTGCTCATGCGGTACTCACTCACCATGCGAGTTGGTTCCTCGCCACTCAATAATAGTTCGTTTCATAGCATGAAGAGATGGAAGTGCAATGGCAAAAATACACACATTCACTCTCCTGCGGAAACGATAGGGGGATGATGAACAGCAGCATTATTTGTGTTCTCTCCTCTCGCGAGCAGAGAACTCTCGGCTGCAAATCGTGAAAACGCTCACGATTCAACAACACTGCTTCTGATGCGTTTCTTCACGCAACAATCACCACGAAAACACTTCCTCGATCGCTCACCCGCAGCCACGTCCATGCAACCGGGTGGTGATAAGGGCATTTGCGTATCTACCTATAAAGAAGACACGGGGACCCACGTAGCCTTCAGTGAGATATCAAAGGAGAAAGGAAATGAATAGTCGGAGAGAATAGTTGAACAGAATGCACCTGGCACGGTGCACAGAACAAAAATGTGTTCAAAAATGGCCGTTGGGGAGCATCTA
>JASCZW010010747.1:0-35066 GCA_034211315.2 Aedes japonicus | reverse complement strand
GTGTATACTCGCAACGATAACAAGGATTATTTTTACTTCGCCGCTAAATCATATTTTTACCCGTGTTAAATAAGTTTTTCTGTGTCGTATTTAGTGTCATTTAATTTATTATTTTATCGTTCATTACGGAATTAAGTTTTTTCACGTCCAGTGCATAATCGCGTAAAAAATCTATTTTAATTTATTGTGCTGTGTGATTTACCGCCTAGTCGCATCTCCGTCGCTTCCCAACCCATTATCTGCTGACGAACAACAAACCCATTGTCCGTCACATCGAGCTAAACCCGTCCCCGTTGTGCTGTTTCTTACGCTATTGCTGGGTTGCATACTCAAAGGCGGTTTCCAGAAACAACGAATATTAATATCATGGCCTGCAAAAAGTGTCTTAAAACTGTTTTGGATTCCGAACGCATCGTTTGTCGTGGATTCTGTGGCGATACATTCCACGTAATTGCGCAAAAGTTGATGTCGAGCTTCTCGATCAACTTGGTTTGTACACAAACAATGTTTTCTGGATAGTGCGATCAGTTAGTGCGGTGCTTTTTTCAAACGGCCACTTTCGAAATATTGTAAGCCGTAACGTCAATGAAACAACTTTGACGACGAATGCAGTAGACTCGATGAAGGATGATATTGCTAAATTCGAATTCAGTTGTTACTGCTCTGGCAGTCGAAGTTGATTCGAAGATTCCAGCCAGCTCAACTCCACGCTGGCCAGAAATGATCGCATTGATTCTGTTCGTGGCACCTCAAGCGTCGCCGTACTTCGTCCAGCTCTGAGAATAAACCAATACTTCGCGGAAAAAAGCTCCTATCGATTCAGTCAAAACCGTTGACCTAAATGACGATCTGCTTTGGGTGTACTATATCAGCATTTCATCCCAGTACTACGAATGACGAAATTTCATCGTCTACGTCTCTGAGTGTTTGTGTTTGAGAACATGAGAAACCACGGGTTATAAAACACGGTTCCAAGGGCGTAGATCCGTCGGCGTTAGACTATGTTTCCTTTAAAGTCCGTGTCAAGCACAATAAAGGGATGTGGCCCTTTCACTGCGAATCGTGGCCGGAAGTGCTTCAGTCCCGCGAGTTCGATGATTCTCCGGGTCGAAGAAAGTTTACCAACATCGCCCGGAAATGGACCGGAACAGTGACAAACTCAACCTACAGATGACGAAGGTATAGTACCGAATCACCAACAATGAACCTCATCGCTGCTTTAGCTGCCTACGAAACGACCTCCGATGCCCCTCACCGTTGCTGCAATCATCCCAGAACGCACTGCCTGTCGCATTATGGGAACCCCAAACCACTCGACCCAGTCGCGCCAGCTGTTCCTGCCACCAAAGCCGTTCCATCTCCTGCCATCAGAGTCGTTCTGGCCCTGTGGTCGAGTTCGGTGGAAGGGTTTCCCAAACTCCTCACTCAGGCAAGTATGCATCGATTTGTAACAATTCTCTGCCTGATGAGTTTCATTATTCAGTGCTTCTTCTATCGTGCCTATTTGGGATGATTTCGGATGCGACCACCAACTGTCATCTTGCTCTACCCGGAACGCACACTTGCAGTCAAAGGAAGTCCCTATCCCTCTCATTGCCACGGTCGACCCATCCCGCCAGCGAACAACAGCCGTTCCGGCCCCAGTGTTTGAGTTGGGAGACGGGATCTTCCGAACCTCCACCGCGAGGCTTAAGAGTACGCTGCTTTTCCGAACGATTCGTTTTCAGTGATGCTTCTTTGGCTTTCAGTGCTTCGAACCAAACATCATGTTCGCGCAATTTCACTTATCAGCCGAGCTCACCGTCATTGGACCCGGAACGCCGGACGCCCAGCTCAGTCGAGCCGTCGCAATTCAGACGTTCCTGTGCTGGCGATACGGTCTTTGATGCTGCCAATCATGGCTCGAGTGCACCCCAACTAGATAAACAAATGGACAGTAATGATGTGGTCAATCGCTACGAGACACCCAGATCAGACTGTCAGCCGCTCCCGGACACCAGGACGCGCCGTAGGAAGCCCTTTGGAAGCCCTTGAGCCCTTTGACCCGGTCCTGCCACACGCTGCCGTCGTTCTCGCAGTCGTCCTGGTCCTGTGGTCCGAATGTGGTGAAAGGGTCTTCCAGCAACCTCTGCCCGGCGAGTATTCCTTTATTTCATCGAATGTCCTGAGTCTGATCGAACCACTCATTCTAGCAACTACCATCGAAGCACCGGCTCTGCGGCCGATCAATCAGGCGCTCATCCATCTGAGATAACGAGACAAACCGACACGCCAGGGAGCTGCAGCTCCCATGACTGCCACCCGAGGACCAATAAGACAAGCTGCTACTTCCAGGTGTCCTGGTGTACTACCAAAATGTTGGTGGGATAACCAGTTCTCTAGCCGAGCATCAATTGGCCCTTAGTGATGGTTGCTATGACATGTACTGCGCTCACCGAGACCTGGCTTAACGGAAACACTGCATGACGAATCAACTCCCTTGACGATTCCTACAGCAGTTTATCGACCAGATCGGGTCGCCTTCTAACAGCAACAAGAGTATCGGTGGCGGTGTTCTGGCTAGCTGTTCATTCGAGATTCAAATCCCGTTCGGTCGATCCTCCTCCCAATGGCTCATCGGCAGAGCAAATATGGGCTGCATTGGCTACTGACGATGCATCGCTCTACGTTTGCGTGATTTACTTCTCCTCCCGGGACCGAGCAAATGAATGACGCGATTCTTATCGTGAAAGCATCTTGACTCGCTGCACTGGGTCATTTCTCGCAGTTGAATCCGAGGGACAAAGTGGTCATTCTCGGCGATTTCAACCTGAGGTGCGAATTTGCAGCGTTGGCATGCAAAATTCTGCCTGGGCACTACTTTCCTATCGTTTCTCGATCTACGATTGGCATGACATCACGAGAACTGCTTGATGCGGCGTATAGTGCCGCTCCAGCTCAGGCAACTGACTGGCGTTCAAAGCGAGAATAATCGCACGCTTGATCTGTGCTTTGTTAGTGACGATCTGTGTAAGGATTGCACAGTTATTGAAGCACCAGCACCGCTAGTTAAAATCTGTCGGCATCATCCACCTTTAGTTATGAAATTTGCAGTAAATCCATTGTGTTGCTTCCGTGATTCCTCTGAAAGTGTTTTTTATGATTTCAGTAAGGCTGATTTCAGCGGAATGAACGATTTCTTAGGACTTGTTGACTGGGATGAGATCCTCGATGCTTCTGACGTCAACCTCGCTGCATCGACAATGTCTGGTGTACTGCTATATGCCATCGATCAGTTTGTTCCAGTGAGGATGAAACATCAATCACCTAAACCAGCTTGGTCGAATTCCGCTCTCAAGCGCCTAAAAGAGTGAAGCAGGCAGCTCTTAGACGACACAGCAAATATCGCACCGATTCTACAAAATCGTGTTACGTGAAAGCGAACGCTGAGTACAAGCAATTAAACGATCATCTTTATAACGCTTATCAAGACCGTCTACAAAACAACTTTAAGTCCAACCCGGAAATTTTTTGGCGTCACGTCAATGATCAGCGAAAGGAAGTCGGTTTACCCTCCACGATGACGGATGGTGTGCTTTGAAGCTGATTGCGTCGCCGGTATTGCCGATATTTTCCGTTCCCAATTCAGCAACGTTTTCTCCGACGAGCTGCTCGACCCGCAGGATATCGCGCTCTGCCACCAGTAATGTGCCCCGTCTTCCTGCCTCCGGAATGCATTACGCCATCACCAATGACATGGTTATTGCAGCTGGCAAGGAATTGAAGTCCTCAACGGGATGTGGTCCGGACGGTATTCCATCGCTTGTACTGAAACGGTGCGTGGAAATGCTTGCGTCTCCGTTAGTAAAGGTGTTCAATCTTTCTTTGTCCACTGGCATATTTCCGAACTGTTGGAAACAGTCATATGTTTTCCCAGTGTTTAAGAAAGGTTGCGAAGAGACTGATCTCAAATTACCGGGGCATAGCTGCATTAAGTGCAGTATCCAAATTGTTTGAGATAATAATTCTTCGGAAGCTAGTGCAGAGCTACGCGCACTATATTTCACCGGATCAGCATGGATTTATTCCCAAACGTTCGACATACACTAATTTGACGTGCTTCACCTTCTTTCTTGGTCAAGCAGCTTGAAAACGGTAATCAAGTAGATGCTATTTACACGGATCTTTCCGCTGCGTTCGATAAAATGAACCACCAGATAGCAACAGCCAAGTTTGATAAATTAGGAATGAGCAACAACTTCGCTTATCTGGCTGCGATCCTACCTGACCAATCGTAGTATGTCCGTCAGAATCGGTGATCACGTTTCGTCACCATTTCCAGTTTTGTCCGGCGTGCCCCCAAGGCAGCCACCTTGGGCCGTTTTTGTTCCTGCTTTGACATGAACGATGTCAATCTCATCCTCAAATGCCTAAAACTTTCATACGCTGATGATTATAAGCTGTTCTACGCGATAAAGCATCCACTAGACGCCGTTTTTCTGCAACAACAGCTGGGTTCTGTTCGCTGAATGGTGTCGCATCAACCAGATGACATTGAATGTGTCCAAGTGCTCGGTGATTTCATTTGGCCGTAAACGTGAACTCTACCAATTCAGTTATGCTTTGGCAGGGCTTGAGCTGCAGCGCGAAACGACGGTTAAGGACTTGGGGATTTTCATCGATTCCAAAGTGACTTTCTAAAGACCACGTAGCATACGTCGTGTCTAAGGCGTCATCACAGTTAGGTTCCTGTTCCGTTTTGCCAAAAAATTTAAGGATGTTTACTGCTTGAAATCGCTTTACTGCGCAATCGTCCACCTCTATTCTGGAATATTGTTCTGTTGTCTGGTCTCCCTATTACCAGAATGGAATCCAGCGTGTTGAGGCCATCCAGCGGAAATTCATTCGATTTGCCCTACGTAATCTCAGGTGGAGAGACCCGTTCAATCTACCCAGCTATAGCAGTCGGTGCCAGCTCATCAACCTGCATCTACTTGATGGAAGGCGTAACGTGGCAAAAGCCTGTTTTATTGGCGATCTCCTGCAAGGCAACATTGATTGTTCTTCACTGCTCAGCATGTTAGACATCAACATACGCCGCCGTAATCTACGGGCACATTCGTTCCTGAGCCTTCCAGCGGCAAGAACCAACTATGGACTCCATGAGCCAATGCGCAGCATGAGTCGTCTTTTTAATAGTTGTTACCTAGTATTTGATTTTAATGTACGTAGAGAAACAAATAAGTGTAGTTTTAGACGTATTTTTTGTCAGTTTGTTTAATTTTGTGATTTTAGTTTTAAGATGCCGGTCATTGGGGCAAATATTTTACCTGTTGACTTTAATAAACAATGAATGAGTTTGTTTGAAAGGTGTATCCTTTGGCTATCTTACTGTGTGTGTTCACACACACCAATAGAAAAAAAACTCACAAATTGCATTGTATGAGTTGGTACATGTCTTATGGACACAATTTCAATCATAAACTAGAAGTTACTGGTTATATTTTTTGTCGTTTCACAATGGGAATATGTTCACAAAAGGCCAAATATTATTTGTAGCTAGTTAACCATCCATTAAGGTGTGGCTGAGTGTGTACCATTTGAGCTTAAAATGTATGTTGCATTCTATTTGTCGAGCAATGCGCCAGTGTTGCGTATACGCAACATGCTGTCACGGTGTTCCTAAGCGTCAAAAAAAAACCTCTAAAAATGCTAAATTTCATTAATGCATCCACAAGACTTATGTCTACAAGACTCTAAGTAGATGGTTAAAGTACAAGCAACTGAAATTGAACATAAGTAAAACTAAATTCATGGTAATTTCGCGGAATCGAGTTATCGAAGACGTACCTGTTAAAATTAATGATGAGACAATTGATCGCGCTCGTGAGATTAAATATCTTGGCGTGATTATTGATGATAGATTAAAACGGATAAAACGGATTATTTTGTTTAGACCATTTCTTGTACATTTATGTTGCGTTTTTGTAAAAATGAAGAATGTATCTGACGAAGTTCTTTACAAACGGATTATAATGAGTTGGCTAGTTTATTTTTTAAATTTTATTTTTTCACATTTATAATCCTACAATACTCACTATTTTGTTCGTCACAATGATGATGATGGAAATTTGTATAATGTTGTGTTAGTTTAAAAAAATAAAAAATAAAGAAAGTAGTCTACAATTGTTTGAGCCTCGCGCGCGGTATACAGATATGATGGACTTCTTTTTGAATTCGTTAAAAAAAAATTGGCCTTTGATGCTTTAGACCCTATGAAATAGTAGCGAATTGTCTGGCTGAATGTCGGGGAATTCTTCGTCAATTCTTTTGTGGTTGAAAGTAAAAGTTTGACTAATGCCGGTCCAGGATTTTTTCGGTTTGGAAATTTTCTCGATCTCCCTGAGTGGGGATATCCTTGGTCAGCCCAAAACTAAGGTGGCGGTTCCATTAGTGTTGGAACCTCTGACTCTGTAGCGGGCAGGATCGGATATTGGCTTGTCTTTTGATAATGTCTGTTGACCACTCCGTGGTTCGTGGGTTGGGAAAACGAACGATAATCCAAACGGTTCCAAAAATATGTTCTTTCTTTACATATTAAATGCGCTCCGCACTCCAGAAGAAAACTTGCACAATTTATTGCAGAGGAAAATGGCTACACTCCGTTTATTGAAACACGCTCTTTATTGCATGACGATCTGTTGGCTACTAACTGCCGGTTATTGTTTATTAAACTGTTGTTTGTACTGTACTGTGTTGTTTCGCTACCAATATGCATGCCTATTTATTGTCTATGTACTTCGCTTTCGGTTGTGTTATCTGTATTATCAATTATCGGTGCGTTATCAGTGTGCTAGTGTAGTGTTTTGGGATGTTCATGTTGTTACAAATCGTGTGCGTATAACAGTTATAATTTTAATTCATTTGTCCTAGATTTAAGTTTTAACTATGTAGTTTTGTAATTCAAGTATCGTGTAATATCTTATAAACTAGCAACATTACCGGCCCCCTTGAACTGGCTTCAATAAATTTAGTTTTCAATTCAAATCTTCATCAAACACTTATTCTAAGAATACGAAATCGCTGGCAGCCCGGATGCTCTCGTTGCTCGTCGATCTATCTCGTCTATGGGCAGTGGACAGATGCGATTTACTGCCCGCTTATACACACCAGTCGCCGTCTTCACCGTCACTACTCGCACGACTCCGTCCGAGCCGGGATGCAAGCCGATGATCCTCGCCAATGGCCAACAAAGCGGTGGCAGGTTGTCCTCTCGTAGCACGACGATACCTCCGATTTGTATGGGGCTGATCGGCAGGCTTTTCGTTGAAACCTGCAGCTGCGTGAGGTACTGCTTGCTCCATCGTCGCCAATATCGCTGGAACATTTGCTGGGTCCGCTGGTAGTGGTCAAGGCGGTTTGAGGGAATTGAGATTAGACTGGGGTCGGGGAGGGATTTCATGGCTGAGCCAATCAAAAAATGCGCGGGGTTCAGCGCTTCGAATTCAGTGGGGTCATCTGACAGGGGGGATAAAGGTCGTGAGTTCAAAGTGGCGGTGATCTGAACTAAAAGCGTCGTGAAATCGTCGTGGCTCAACTGTTGAAGCCCGATCTCTTTCTTCAGCGCAGTTTTCACGGAGCGTACTGCGGCCTCCCATAATCCACCAAAATTGGGAGCGCGTGGCGGAATAAACTTCCATTCAATGCCTTGCTGAGAAAGTTCGTTGGTAATAGCGGTACAGCTGGTTTGGTTGTTCAGGAGTTCGTACAGTGCTTTTAGTTCGTTGCGGGCCCCAGAGAAATTTGTGGCATTGTCCGAATGTATTTCGGAAGGTAATCCGCGGTAGCCGATGAACCTTCGCAAAATAGAGAGGAAACTAGCGGTTGACAAGTCGCTAGCCAACTCTAGATGCATCGCTTTTGTCGAAAAACAGACAAATACTGCAATATACACCTTCGTTGGAGCTGCATTTCGGCGTGGCGACTTCAAGTAGAACGGCCCACAATAATCTACGCCAGTTATCAGAAAAGGTCGTCCTGGGCGCACGCGACCGGCAGGTAACTGTCCCATGGGCTGCAGAATAGGCGCTGGATTGGTGCGAAAACAGCGAATGCATTTTCGAAGCACGGTGGTGACTACACGCTTACCATGTATGGGCCAAAATTCCTGTCGTATTTCGGACAACGTGAGTTGGAGGCCACTGTGGAAGTTTTGGTAGTGGAAGAACTGTATTATAAGATCTGTAAATGGATGACGTCTCGGCAAAACAGCAGAATGCTTAACCGTATAGCCTTCGTTTGAGAAGCGTAGCCGTCCGCCAACCCTGAGGACTCCGTTGTTATCGAGGAATGGGAACAGTCTCCTGAGACTAGATTTGCGGTCGACTCGTTGATGTTTTTGCAGTGTTTTGATTTCATCTGGAAATTGTTCAGCCTGTGCGATTCGTGTCAGCGCCATCTTCGCGGATTGTATCTCCTCAGCAGTCAGACTTAATGAACTTTTTCTGCCGTCCGGGTTGCGGCAGTTATGTGCAAAGCGAAGACAGTAAGCGACGATTCGCAGTAAAGGCGGCAACGATGAACGCAAGCTGAACAGCTCGTTGGGTGGTTCGGCGACTGTTACCTTGTGGACAGCCTTACGAATTTCCAATTGCTCTTCGGGAATGCTGTAGTCACCAGTAGAATTAGGCCACGTATCTCCGCTATGTCGTAGCCATGGAGGGCCTTGCTTCCACAGATGGCTTTGTAGAAAATCCTCGATGGTCATTCCACGCGATACCAAATCAGCCGGATTCTCTTTTCCCGCTACATGCTGCCAAGAATGCGCGTATGTGGTGGTTTGAATAGCTGAAACTCTGTTGGCCACGAACGTTTGCAGTGTGTTTGGTGGAGTTCGCAGCCAGTGTAGTACGATTGTACTGTCGGGCCAGAAAACCGAACGTACGTTTTCCAAGGAGAGTGCCTTAGCAACCTTCGAGTGTATTAGTGCAGCTTCCTTAGCGGCGCAGAGTTCAAGTCGGGGTAATGTCAGTCTTTTGAGCGGAGCTACGCGGGATTTGGAAGCGAGTAACTCGATCCGAACGTTTCCAGCTTCATCCGTCGTCCGCACGTACAAGCACGCACCGTAGGCCAGGGTAGAAGCGTCAGCAAAGCAGTGGAACTGAATATCTACCCAATTGGAAACGAAAGCAAATCGACTAATCCGCAACTCCAAAATTTTGCCCAACTGTGAGTGGAACGCCTTCCATTTCTTTGCAATGTCGTCTTGAACAGGTGTATCCCATCCTGAGTTGAGCAGAGCGAGCTCCTGCATAATCATTTTTGCCACAACAATCACTGGAGATATCAATCCCAGCGGATCGAATAGTTTGGCTATAGACGACAGGATGTTTCTTCTCGTCCATACTTGCTCGCTTTCTGTGATGTCATAGTAGAATCGTAATTGGTCCGTCCCGGGTTCCCATGTAATTCCCAAGGTTTTCACCTTTTCCTCGGGACTTATATCGAATGTCACTGACAGATTTGTTCCAAGTTGTTCGGCCGGGATGCCAGAGAGAACTTCTGGCCGATTGGAACACCATTTACGTAAAGTAAAACCACCCTTCTTCATCAACGTGTCAAGGTCCTTTCTAAGCCGGATGACTTCGTGCACGCTGGATGCTCCACCGATGTAGTCATCCACGTAAAAATCCTTGACTACAGCGTGAGCAGCTTCCGGGTATTCCAGTCCTTCATCTGCTGCGAGTTGATGTAGAGCACGGATGGCTAAGAATGAAGAAGGGGTCAATCCGTATGTTACCGTTAATAATTCAAAAACTCGTATAGGTTCATCCGGAGAAAACCGGAAGAAGATTCGTTGTAATCCGGTGTCATCAGTGTGTACCCACGCCTGTCGGTACATCTTCTCTGTATCGGCAACAAGTGCAACTTCGTGTTTCCGAAACCGTAGAAGCAGATTGAGAAGCTCGTCTTGTATTATCGGGCCCTTTAGGAGTGCGTCGTTTAATGAATAACCGCTATCAGTACTGGCCGAACCATCAAAAACGACACGCACCTTAGTCGTCGTGCTCGATTCTTTAAGCACAGCATGATGAGGCAAGTAGCACACCTTCTTTGCGCTTGCTGTTGCTGCTGCTGTCTCATTTTGAAGCTCCTCTTCGTGAACCTCTCGCATGTGCCCAAGGTCCAAATACTCTTGCATAAACGCATTGTACTGCACACGCATCTCCGGCTTCCGCTCTAATTGTTTTTCCAATCTTCTAAATCGCGTTAGTGCCATCGATTGAGAGTCACCCAGCATCTGCTCGAAATTCACGTGCTTCGGTAAACGTACGACGTACCGACCTTCCTCTGTGCGGCTGAATGTTTTCAGGAAATGATCTTCGCTGTCCTGTTCCTCCTTCGACCAAGCCGCTCGATTTTCGTTACTCTCGATCTCCCAAAATTTCTGCAACTGTAGTTCCAAATTTTCCGGTATTGCCGCTAAACAACAGCTAACTGCCTTACTCTGCGCTTCCGAAACTTTCCCTGTGACGATCCAACCGAATACTGAGTTGATCAGCGCTGGCAGCTCTGGCCCCAATGTGATCCGTTTCATCTCTCTCTCGAACAAAAACCGATAGAAGTGTTCTGCTCCAATCAAAAGATCGATCCGATTGCTGATATTGAAGTTCGGATCAGCCAATTGAATATCCTTCGGAATCTTCCAGTGTGCTACCGGTATTTGCGCCGTCGGCAGCTCTGACGTTACCTTCTGTAGAACCAGAAATTCCATCCCCAGTGAAAAGTCATGGACCCTTGAGCTTACTGTAGTGCTCACCATGAATCTCGCTCGTGTTTCCGAGTGACCGATCCCGTTAATCGGTACGTTTATAGTGCGTCGCTTTAGGCTGAGCATCTGACACAACCGCTCGCTCATTATATTCGCTTGCGATCCGTTGTCGAGCAATGCTCGCGCTAACTGTTTCCCTCCGTGCTGATCCCGTATGACCAACACAACCGTAGACAGGAGTACGCTTGAGATTTTTCTGCCCTTGGTCCCTACGTTGTATGATCCGACCGCGCCTTCATCGCCGTTTTCCTCTTCATCTTCTTCTTCAGAATCCTCCTCGTTGGTCGCTAGGTTTGCGGCTACCGTCTTCTCCTTCCGTTTGTTCCCTGGTTTGCCTACCGCTTGATCACTGCTCCCGGCGCTGCTACTGCTTGGTGGAAAACCTGGATGTATTAGCGAATTATGCTTCTTCCCGCAATCACGACAGCTGAACTTCGAATTACAATCGCGTACCCAATGCCCAGACTTGAGACAATTGCTGCACAAGCGCTTGCTGTTCACGAATTGCAACTTTTCCTTCAGGGTCATATTCGTGAATTTACCACACCGTCCCAAGAAATGCGAATCTCCACAGCAGCAGCAGGCTGAACTACTCCTATCACCATCGGTAGCGGAATGGACGACCACCTTTTGGCGCCTAACTTCCATCTTCTGTGAACTTACTTTTAGCTCAACGTTCGATGATACAGCCTCCAACACCCTTGTCCGCTTTTCCAGAAAATTCACCAGAACCGTGAAAGTTGGGTCCTTTGTCGATGCTGCGTGGTCCTCTCATAATTGAAGCGTCTTTACGTCCAGTTTGGAGCACATCCAGTGCACTATCATTGCACCCCAATGTTCCGTTTTCTCCCCCAACTGCTTCAAGATTTTCAACCGCTGGTCAAACTCGTCCACCAGAGCGTGAATAGCCGATGATGACTCCCGTTCCACCTTAGGGTACTCCATTAGCGCCTGGAGATGCCTCTTCTTAAGAAGATACTCGTTAGAGTAGCGTTTAGTAATCGTATCCCATGCGATGGGATAGTTCTCGTTGGTGAGCGTAAGCGACTCGATGAGTTTAGCCGCCTCCCCCTTGAGCGCCGATTTGAGGTAGTGGAATTTTTGGACATCACTAAGTTCCCCGGACTCGTGAATCAGCGACACGTACGTTGATTTGAACGACAGCCACCCCTTGTAGTCACCGTTGAACTCTGGTAGCGAAATCTGTGGCAGACGTACTCCAGCATGCGCCCCTGCAGCTTGGCCATTCCTCACCGTCGTGTTGTTCAAATCAGGAGCTGCCACAGCAGGTGGTAGCTTCTCCAGCAGCGCTGCTCGTAGCCTATAGTACAGCTTCTCGAATTCCTCGTAGGCCGCGTTGCAATCCTCTTCATAGGCCGCCTTGTCATCCAGCCCAGCGATGTCTTCCTGAACCTCCTCAAATTCCTCAAACTTTGCCTCGATTTTGTCCAGCCTCGACTGAACTTCCCCCCTATGAGTATCAGGATTGAAACTTCCCAGAAATGGCGCATGTCGCTTTAATGAGGCGACAATCCGCTCCCGCTTTTTGACCAATTCTTTAATTTTCTTCTCAGTCATTCCCACTACCACTACCAGCACAGCAAGTCGAAGTACGAACGATGACGATCGGGAAAGAGAAAGAAAGCCAACCAAGAAGCACTGCAAACCACCAAGTAATACAGTTGGACAGGTACTCACCTGAGGCCTTTATCAACTAGAGCCTTGTATTCAAATAAATGCAGCTTCAGCCGGCCCCCGTGTAATAGTGGACCGTGGAATTATCGTCGTCGTACTTCAAGTTGAGGCTTGTCCAATAAATGCCAAAATGCGCAAACAGCGATGCAGACTGTGTTGCAGCAAAAATGTTTTTCAATGCAGGAAACTTGTACCTCGAATTTCCGTAGAGTTGGTGTTTACTTCCTACAGCCACCTTGATGTAACGTCTAGATGAACCTCCTCAATCGCACAGCGCACAACGTATGAAGTCGCGCCCCAGCAGATGAAATCGTCCCAGATTCTCCGTTGAATCGCGTTGAACTAGCAGTCCGTCCAAATCTGAATCGAATCGTCTCCTCGTTGCACCGTGTAGTCCGTGATGCGAAGATCCTCCAACCGTAGCCAACGATCAACCGTACCGAAAAATGGTCAAAAATGGTACCATATAGCACCACCCAAAAAAGTTAAATTTACTGGACAGGCACTCACCTGAGGCCTGTCGACAATAGGCCTTGAATTTCAAATAAACTCCAAATCAATACTCCAACTATCGAAAGGCTCCCTAGTATCAACAGTTGACGATTGTACGCAGCTTACAATGCGATCAATGCGATTGTATGCCAACCGTCGAAGTACCACACAGGAACCCGATTCAGTCGAAGTACCACTCAGTATGCAATTCGATCCAAGTCATGCGATGTCACAAGCAGCAGTAGTATTCAACGTACATGTAACCAAAGAAAATCTCAAAAGCACCAGCAAGTAAGCGTGAGATATGTTGAAAAGCCACTCACCTGTGGCCCGAGCAATATAGGCCTTGTATCAGAGTTACAACTGCTACTCCAACAATTCCTCCGGTTGTCGCTTGACAATAGTGCATGCAGATTGGCTGTATACGCTCGTCGTTGTCGATGGGGAGAATGAGTTCTTCCGTTGTTGAACCTGACAACAGCAGATCCGTTGACCCAAATTTGCCCTCCAAATTAGCCTATTATCTTTCCCGAACAATACACCACCGAATATAATGGTCTTCTCCAACCACTGATCCTGGTCACGGCACCATAAAATGTTGACCACTCCGTGGTTCGTGGGTTGGGAAAACGAACGATAGTCCAAACGGTTCCAAAAATATGTTCTTTCTTTACATATTAAATGCGCTCCGCACTCCAGAAGAAAACTTGCACAATTTATTGCAGAGGAAAATGGCTACACTCCGTTTATTGAAACACGCTCTTTATTGCATGACGATCTGTTGGCTACTAACTGCCGGTTATTGATTATTAAACTGTTGTTTGTACTGTACTGTGTTGTTTCGCTACCTATGCATGCCTATTTATTGTCTATGTACTTCGCTTTCGGTTGTGTTATCTGTTTTATCAATTATCGGTGCGTTATCAGTGTGCTAGTGTAGTGTTTTGGGATGTTCATGTTGTTACAAATCGTGTGCGTATAACAGTTATAGTTTTAATTCATTTGTCCTAGATTTAAGTTTTAACTATGTAGTTTTGTAATTCAAGTATCGTGTAATATCTTATAAACTAGCAACAATGTCCTTTTACTGGATTCTGTGATCTGAATTGCAACAGAATTTCCTGATCGCTGGGAATACTTGCGAACTTTTGTGGTTAACCTTAAAGCTTTTCACAATTATGTCGCTGTGAAGCAAATGGATACTTTTGAAGAAATTTATATCTGTAGATGAAATCAGTTCGTTTTTTTTGTGCATAACTGGTTTGAATGAATGAATTGTTACAAAATTAATTATCTTAGAGATAAAATCGTCTAGCTCAAACCTTTGCAGGGGTAAGGGCGGGACCATCATCATCATCATCATCATCATAAAATTTGACTCTCACATTGACGATGTCATCAAGAAAATAGCCAAGAAGTACGGTATTCTCTACCGATTAAAAAACGATTTAGCTATTGCTAGCAAAATACAATTGTACAAATCTATCATCTCTCCTCACATTGAATTTTGCCCTTCCATTTTGTTTTTAGCTAGTCAAACACAAATATCGAGATTACAACGTTTGCAAAATAAGATAATGCGGTTGATCTTGAGATGTAACAGGTTCACTTCCTCCTCTTTTTGTTAGATGCCCTACAGTGGCTATCGGTGAAGCAGAGAGTTGTGTATTTGACAATGGTGTTCATTTTAAAGTAATAAACGGTTTACTGCCTCGATATTTGTGTAATCGAATTGAAAGAGGAAGTGATATTCATAGATATAACACTAGAAACGCGGATGATGTTAGAACACCATATTTTTTGTACGGAGCTTCACAAAATTCGTTGTTTTTTAAAGGTATAAATGTTTTCAATTCGATGCCTATACACATCAAACGTGCAGCAACACTTACAGATTTTAAGAGACAATGTATTTCACACATCAAAGCTGCTTTTTGAACAGCTATTCTGTTAACTTTTTACTCTTGACTAATTTTGTATCTTGACGAGGTTATTACAACGGATATTTTTGTATGGTTTATTGTTAAATGTTTTATATTTGTCATGGGGCTCAAACAAACTATATTTTTCGCCTCGATGATGATGATGGATTTAAAGTTTTTATTTTGAAATTTTAATTTAAAGTAGTTTTCATTTTTTGTGTATTCTTCAAAAGTTTGAGCCTCGCGCGCGGTTTACAGGTATAAAGGACTTCTTTTTGAATTTACAAAAAAATATTGGCCTTTGGTGCTTGAGAAGATGCCATGAAATAGTAGTGGGTTGTCTGGCTGATTGTCGGGGAATTCCTTGCCAATTCGGTTGTGGCTGATAGTAAAAGTTTGACTTGGGCCGGTCCAGGATTTTTTCGCTAAGAAAATTTTCTGGATCTCCCTGATTGGGAATATCCTTGGTCAGCTCAAAACTAAGGTGGCGGTTCCATTAGTGTTGGAATCTCATTGTTTCTGTAGCGGGCAGGATCGGATATTGGCTTGTCTTTTGATAATGTCTTATACAGGATTCTGTGATTTGAATTGTAATAGGATTTTCTGATCGCTGGGAGTACTTGCGAACATTTGTGGTTGACATCAATAGCTTTTCACAATTATATCGCTGTTAAGAAAGTAAATGCACAGTTTTGGAAGAAGTTTATATCTGTAGATGAAATCAGTTCGTTTTTCGTTTTGCATAACTGGTTGAATTGTTTTTTTAAAATAAATTATCTAATAGATAAATCGTCTAGCTCAAACCTTAGTAGGGGTAAGTGGCGGGACCATCATCATTGAAAAGATCATTTTGTACCAGTTTATCAAAATAAATCTGTTATATTTTGCTTTCAACTCCATAGCAATTAAAAAAAACCCGCATTAGTCCACCGATGGTGAGACTGAACCCTTCTTACACTTCACCAAAATTTCGAGCTCCAGGACGTTTCAGGAATATTTGAATGTGATTAAAATATTTGATGTGATTAAAATATTGTCATTAATGTGTTTCGTGACCTGTTTATGTTAGATAATATAAAATGGGACATGACATAAATATTAGAAGTTTCATTACATAAAGACAATCCTAAGCATCAATTTTGATCATCAATATGAATTCAAGATGCTAAATAAGTACATGTAATTTTTTAATATACTTGTTGCAGTTCAAATTCAGACACTCACCACGGCAAACGATCCTGCTCTAATTCTATAGAGCGGCGTAATGTGGCATCTAGCTCGCTGTATAGCGCATCTGGTGTGCCATTTAAAGCAGCCAATGTGACTCAATAAAATTCAAGCGGCATCGAGTGGTGCGAGTGGTCGTGTCCGAGTTTGAACTGCAACGAGTATATTTTCATTCAAACAACAAAACTAAAATCGGTACACAAATAGCTCATATGTAATCGGAGACTTAACTGTTTGATTACTATTAAAGATTGGACTCGGAAAAAATGCGACACTCAGTTTTGAGTGTAACTTTTGGGTGTTAATCGCGTGGGTAAAAATAAATGAAATTTTGAGTAATACTAGTTTAGAGTGTTATGTTCATGTGTGCAAAATTTTATCGCGATTTGTCAAGTAGTTTTTAAGATGCATTGGAAACAAGAAGAGCTACGCCAGCCATCTTGGGCGCGGTTATCGATAATCCTGGTCAGTCGCACAGATGGATCGGCAAGAGGCTTGGAATCCACCATTCCACCGTGTCCCGCGTTGTGGAGATGTTTCAAGAGACAAAAACCATCGAGCAGCACGCTGGAAGCGGCCGAAAACCGAAAACGGAATACCCAGAGAAGGCGCGGAAGATAAGGCAGTACTTTAAGAATAACCCGAACCTTTCCACCCGAGACGTGGCCAAAAAAGTCAATTCGTGGAAGTGGTTGGACCAGCAGACCATGAAGCGGCCTGGGCTCAGAGGACTCTAGAAGCGTTAAGGAGTGTATCGAATATAAGCTATCCGCATACATTTGCGTTGTACGCATGGATTTGTGATGGTTTTTTATGCTCTAAACACTGCATGCTGTGCGTTTGACTGTCAGCTTTCTTTTGTTTACTTGTTTGTGCGGTTCAAGTTCTGCGTTTTCAAAATGTCGCGTATTGAAAAGGAAGTGAAATTTAAGGTTCTGGACACATGGCTAAGTGAGAAGGGTATTACTATGCGAAAATTGGCGAAGCGGTTTGGAATTCATCATGCGACTGTTAAAACCATCATTAATGGGTTTATGGAACACTATTCTTTGGATGAGCTACCAGGAAGAGGCAGAAAACCCGGTTCTTCCAACCCGAAACTGGAGCAGAAAGTGGTATCTCTAATAATGAAGAACAAATCAATGTCAATACGTGATTTGGCCAAAAAAGCAGGAACGAGTGTCGGAATGATCCAGCGTATCAAGAGGCGAAACCACCTGAAGACCTACAAGAAGCAAAAAATCTCGAAACAAAGTGCAGAACAGAAGAAGCGAGCAGCAACAAGGGCCCGGAAATTGTATTCGCGTCTTTTGCAGCGTCCGGATGCATGCGTTTTGATGGACGATGAGGCCTATGTAAAGGAGGACTCAAAACCCTTCCAGGTCCACAATACTTTACTGCCGTCGTTGGGGAGGATGTGAGCAATGCGGACAGGTCGATTCAAGTGGAGAAATTCGGTCGAAAGGAACTGGTATGGCAAGCAATATGTTCCTGTGGTTTGAAGTCAACCATTTTTTACACTACCGGAACTATAAATACGGAAATCTATCGATCTGAGTGTCTCCAGAAGAGATTGTTACCTTTATATAAGAAGCATAGTACACCTCCACTTTTTTGGCCGGATTTAGCGTCGGCTCACTATGCCAAAACCACTCTCAATTGGCTTGCGGAAAAGGGTATAGATTTCGTTGAGAAAAATATCAATCCACCAAATTGCCCTCAGCTTCGACCCATCGAACGTTACTGGGCAATCGTGAAGAGGGTCTTCAAGAAGACTGGTAATGCAGCTGGGAACATGCAGGAGTTCAAAAAAATTTGGGCTCAAGCGTCCAAAAATGCGATGCAACACTTGTCCGGAACTTGATGAAGAGCATTCGGTCCAAAGTTCGAAAATTCGTGAAGGAATAACTTAAATTTCATCTGGTCTTCATTATGATCAAGTTTAACCTCGTACAATAGAGGATCAAATTATTGTATGAATAAAATATCGGTTTTCAACATAATTTGAAAGAAAGTTTGTGGATAGCTTATTTTCGATACACTCCTTAGTGGTTTTCATAAAATATTAATAAAGCTTAATAAAGCTGGGTGGTTTTGGTAACGTTACTTGGGTCCTGCCCCACCTTGTGCTGCAAAATGAAATGGTAAATGAATCAATTTTCAACGAACATGTTCTTATTTAGCATTTTGAATCCGTATTTAAAATCATAATTGACGGTGAGGATTGTCGAATAGTATTCTATGGACTGAATTTATGAAATAACTGATGAAGTGTAGGAAGGGTTCAGTCGGTGTATTTATTCAGGTTCTTGATTATTAAATTGATAGCCGAGAAAATTTCCTAATGATTGATGTAATTATTTTGAACATCTATCGAGGAATAATTGTACACAGAAACAAAAGCGTTCACGAAAATGAAAACGGACCGTGAACTAGTTCACGTTATCAGGATTTTTACCTAAAAACGTGATTTAGTTCATGATTACGTGATTCAGTTCACGGTGTATTTTTGCTTGTTCTCGAAGTCATGACTGCAGTTCACGGATCCAGGCACGGATTTTTTTCCGTGTAATAAATAAAACTTTAAACTGTTTATTTTTTTTGTGACGATCCCTATTTCTCAAATTTTCATTTAACACCGTACCCACAC
The DNA here is from genome assembly GCA_034211315.2 of Aedes japonicus. Taxonomy (NCBI): domain Eukaryota; kingdom Metazoa; phylum Arthropoda; class Insecta; order Diptera; family Culicidae; genus Aedes; species Aedes japonicus. Next base: position 16,270 of record JASCZW010010747.1, on the reverse strand, counting down.
CTCAATAAACCACGGCATTTGTAGGGTCTTGAACCCATAACTTTTTATTACGTACGCGGATACACTACCTACAACAGATGCCTTGAAAAGTACCTTATGATCATTTGTGGTCAAATCGTTGCCCACTATCTTAACTGATTCGCACACGCTCTCTTTTTACACACACATTCTTTCGAGCATTTGTGCCTGTATCGCACTAACCTTCTATATGTTACAACAACAACAACAACAACAACAACAACAACAACATATGTTCGCAAAAACGTTCTGACGATCTTCATACCTTAAACCACTTAATAACACAGTTCCGCACATCGGAGAACATGATAAACCATTTTACCAACTATTTAAAGACTGTATTCGATGAAATTTGGACACACGCAATTCTTCGTAACTTTTTAGCGTGTGGGTTGAATTATTAAAATTTTAACTGAATGCATTTCATTGTGTTGTGTCAATTGTGTAATGAGTTTCGTGAGAATCGGTCGAGTGATTTAGTGATGGCTTCGAATGAAGAAATAGTACGCCAACAAATTTTGGGCACTCACTTCGAAAACCCAAACGCTTCTCATCGATGGATCGGAAAACAGCTCGGAATTGCACATTCAACCGTATCTCATGAAATCAAAACGTTTAAGGACTATACGACAACCAAGCGGAAAAATGATAGTGGCGAAAAACGTGGCACATCGAATCCGGAGAAGGCCAGGATGGTATTGAACCAATTTAAGCGTTACCCCAACATTTCGATCAGGGATGTTGCGAAAAAGGCGAAAGTTTCAGTTTGTTTGTGCTGGACGATGAGACCTACATTAAAGACAACACCAAACAAATGCCAGGACAGGAACACTACTTCTAAGTTGACCGTTCCGGAGAGTGTACGGAAGAAGAAACTGTCGACATTCGCCAAAAAATGCATTGTCTGGCAAGCGATCTGCGGATGTGGCCAAATGAGTCAGCCTTCATCACCTCTGGGTCCGTCAAAGGACAAATCTACAAGGACGAATGCCTCCAAAAACGACTTCTGTCCTTCTTGAGATCTCACGATGGCCCGACACTGTTTTGGCCGGATTTGGCATCTTGCCACTGTGTCCGGTCCGTCTTAGACTGGTACAAAGATAATAATGTAGTTTTTGTACCAAAAGACGTCAACCCTCCAAACACTCCGGAACTTCGCCCAATTGAAAAATTTTGGGCAATCATGAAGGCAAAGCTCGTTAAAACTCCAAAACTGATAGAAAATGAACTTGAACTAAAGAAAGTGTGGTTAAAGGTCAGTAAACAAGTCGGTCCTATCATTGCCCAAAATTTGATGAAAGGGGTCAAGGCAAAGATGCGGGAATTTGGGTTGGGAGAAAAGGTTCAATAAACCAATGATGTCAAAACTTAACCATTTAGTAGTACTTTATTTCCAGAAAGTTTGAAAAGAATCGGGCTCAAGGAAAATTTTTGGTGACCTACTTTGTGCGTCCAAATTTCATCGAATACAGTCTTTAAAACTGACTGAAGTTAACGAGGTCAAACTGCAACAAAATAAGCAAATAGGTGCTCAGCGATCCGATGATCTGAGGAATAATCACATTTCAGTAATTGGAAATCAAAATCCTACAAACAATTCCTTACAGTGTATATCAGCTCAGCATTGAAGTCAAACAAACCGCACGAAATCTTCGGCTTATGATGCTCCATCTTTTGTGACATCTTCCGCAGCTGTTGGCAAATTTGCCGGTCGTATGATCGATATCCGATGGCCTTGTGAACCGTCACTGCAATTCGGCTGCACTACAAATGAGTGGATGGTTAGCGTCCATGGGGGAATTCCACCAGTAAATGACGACTTACCTCGCTATTGACCCTCACTGAATAGACAAGGATGTACAGCACAATCGATACGAGAAACATATCAAACAACATATTGGCCCAAGCCACACGGAAAACTAAACCACCTACATTGGCAGCGTACGAATGGATCATGGCAAATGTCGAGAAAACTGCGAGTCCAAAGGCCGTGGCCAAAACCATCATAAGCATAGAAGAATGGCAACTGTTGAACTCATCAACGACGTCGCTCAACTGACCGTAGATGATAGATATTTTCGAAATCTGCCGGCGTAGTTCCCGCGAATCAGTTGTGGGTCCTCGATCTTCAGATATGATCATCCTAAGGAATTTGAAGCTGAAATTAAACAATTCAAATTTGGGTGCCTAATTTTAACCTCACATTTGCTCGTTCAGCACCGAGAATCGTTTACGCATTACTGCTAGCATGATGAGTATGCCGAACAGTTTTGTTTGGTAGCCTACATTTACCCACATGAAGGAAAATCCCAGGCTTAAGGTGTTGAACCAGTTCAATTCATGGAGGGGCGCATTGTAGCCGAAAATTCGAGCTATTATTACCCAGGTCGAGTATCGCAATATTAGGAACAGTACAATACGGAAGTGTTCTGACTGGTAGTTCCAGGCGTACTTGAAATATTTCGCTATCTATAAAAACAAATACCTAACATGAACAGGATTGAAGATTCGAAAATGAGTTTAACTATGACCTGTTGATCGATTTTTTGAATATCCCTTGGGAATTGGGAAATCCTATAGGCATTGACGTAATAGCTGATGACAGTTCCCACGTGTGCGATAATGATCACGAGCAAAGTTCCAAACCGCCCCGCACTGATGATGTGGGAGTTGGTCAGAGTAATCATCCGATCCTTGAAGTAAGTCCAAGTGTGGTACATCGTCAGCGAAGGGATGAGCAGTCCCACGACCAACAAGGTCTGATCCGCTGAGGTGCGTTCGGCGGTTTGATCCCGGAAATTGTACGTCATCGTTGTCAGGCTAAACAAGCGCAATAATCGATAGATAGGACGCCATGTCTCATAGAAATTGTCCACTCTGTACCACTTCATGTCAAACACTGAGGAAATTAGGACCTATTGGTGAATTTTCTCATTAATTAAACATCCGTGCCAGGTGACAATCAATCAATGTGCAAGTGTTTTGTTTCTGCCTTCTACTGCGAGTCGAACTGAACCAATATCAACAGATAGGTTGCCAGCTCTCCGCAGGCCTGTGAAAATGTGGATTAATTACCAGAAAAATCGTCCCCCTGGGAAACAACGGTCAATTACCTGAACGATTATCGAAGGGTGGAGATCGAAAAAGAAGAAGGTGATTTGCGGCGTTCGACTTGTAATTTGTTCCGACAGTTGATGGAATCGTTGAATGATGGCTTCGTTGTGCGGCCGGTTGAGACAGCGGTGAACGACGGCCACGAGCTTGGATTTTTGATAGCGTAGAGCAGCGATGTAGAAAATGGTTTGGAATACGAAAATGTTGAAATAGAACGACCAGCATATATAGATCACTGTGTGGACCGTCTCCCTCGGCGTTGCTTGGCTCAGGAGGACACGCAGTCCGGCAAAGGCGGATGTCAGGTGGACGAAAAATACGTTGATAAATTGAAAAATAAGCTGAAAGCGGTGCAAGGGAACTTGAGAATTATCAGAGTTTTTTTGGGCAGAATTCACACTAACCGGACTGACGAACACAGTATTCACTCCATCGGTGGCGTCGCAAAGCTTGTCGTACAATTTGGCCAATCGAATCACCAGTTCATCTCTCTGCCGCCGTTGTTGTCGTGGCTCCTGCTGGTGCCATCCCCCATCTTCCATCAGCTCGGCCGTGCATCGGGTAATCAGTTCTAACCTGCTATGTACCCCCAGAATCATCACATTCAACACGGTATGAAAGAGCGTATAGCCGAAGGTGGAGATGTTGAAATTCCCCAAGAAAACCACCGTTTCCGATTGACCGCTAATTTCACGTAAAATGAGTGTTATCGCCATCATCATCCCCAAAGCAACCATGCACAGCGTCAAAAACACCGTGATTGTGAAGTGATAGTACTGATGATCTCTTGGATATCCGAGCCGGCCCAGTTCATCATCAAAATCCTCAAAATCCCGTAGCATGGCTTCAACCCTCCGCAAATGGTACATGACGAAAAACGGAGTAAAAGTGATTAGAATCATGTTGAAGAACATGGTGAATCCAACGCCGTACATGATGACAACCGATTCGGGCTCCAAAACCGTTTTCCACACCCCAGTCAACAAACCACTTGCAACTCCATAAACCCGGAATGCGGTGAACAATACCAGCACTATCAAATCGGAAATGGAGAGAATTATCGTGCCATTGACCCTATCGGCGATGGTGTAGGGCAATAATCCGAACACTTTCATAAACACATGGGCCTGGCTGAGGCTTTCCAGGTTGTTGCGCACTGGAAACCACGAAGTTCGGATTCTGGCCTTAAATTTTTGCCCCAGGAGATCCATGCTGGTGAAGTAACTATAAATTAAACGTCGATACCATTTATCACAGCGGGAAACAAACCGGCGTCCTGCTCGGTGTGGAAAATCGGTATGAAAAGTGGCAATTTTTTGAAGAATTTCTCTTGCAGAGGGGGGGTTAAGAATCAATTACCCAACAGTTGATGATTAATGGCCGGTAATTATTTATTTATTTTCAGGTTTTAAAACGTTACAACAACGACAGTTTTATTTGTAACCGACCATGTTGTTATAATGGATGCCACGATGGGATATCCAACTGTCCACCGCTGCAGGTGGGGAGGAGGGTAATTAATATTGTGTCGATTATCGCGTACATCAGGTAGCTGGCAAGTGCGTTTGAAATATGGCTTGTGGTTGCGCTTCTGAATTGGAATGGATTTGTCCCTTTATCGAATGTGGATATACATATCTGTGAATCCGATGGATTTGAACTATGCTTCCTATCCTTGAAACCAATGTGTTACGTATAACGAATTTGTAAACGAGAGCTGGCCATAAGGGATGAAGTTATTGCATAGTTGCATGGAACTGTGTAAAAATCGAGGGTGATTTGGCATAACGGACTATTGGCATAATTTTGACGTAGGACTACTTAGGAGCGTCATGAAATCGGTGTAGACTTTGAACGTTAATTTCTAAGGCAATTCACGATCGATGTCCATAATTTTTGCCATAATTAATGCAAACGTAAGGTGATGTCTTAAAATTTCGTTATGCAGAGAAAATTTACTAAATGTACAGTATTTTCCTATGACTGATTGCAACTGTAAACAAGGAACGTCTCATGTGCAGCAGTAAACGATACAAATCCTGTCCACGTTTGATTTTGGACACCAAAATAAAAGCTGCATAAAAAATTAATGCATAATAAAACAAAATTGATTGTTTATTTCACAATAACTCTATTATTAGCTCTTTCAACAGTTGACTAACTAACAGAAACAGTTGACTAAGATGTTAATCCTTCTTTCTGTGAAATTCTCGAACTTTCTGTGTCCTTTCTGTATCCTCAGATATGCTCACCGTGACGATTCTCCATCTTCTCTTGAAATCATCGGTACCTTATGCTTTCTTTTTAATTTCGAGGAGCTTCCGCTTAACTTGAGCCAAGTACTTCCCTATTGGGTAAAGTTCTGACCAGTTTGGAGGATTTGTTTTTTTTTAAGCACGTAACACTGTGGCGGTACCACGAATTTGAATTTATAACTAGAAATTAGAAGAAGAATTAGTATCTTCCATTTAATTCCAACTACCTTTGCTTATCTTCGACAGATACGCGTATTTCGTCTACAATGTGCAGACTTCTTCAGTGTCTCGTACTAATAACTCGACTGTACGAGACACTGAAGAAGTCTGCACATTGTAGACGAAATACGCGTATCTGTCGAAGATAAGCAAAGGTAGTTGGAATTAAATGGAAGATACTAATTCTTCTTCTAATTTCTAGTTACAGGTATTCCACTAAACAGCTCAAAACCCTCTAGGATTGAATTTATAATTTAGTAGATTTAATAAAATTGTACATATTGAAGAGATGTTGAAGTATCTCTTGAATTACCCCTGGTAAATAGTTCATTTATCTTGAGTATCATTAGTTTTAGAGTTCATTTATTCATTTGCTCCACCTCGCATACAACAAGAAAAATGAGTGCCTTGTTGAATTCTGGCACCGGAGTGTAAATCGTCAGCCAAACGGACTTTACCATGTGCGAGTCTCGGCTATCGACCTAGGTTCAAGTATCGTTGACCCCCTTGCTTTTGCACATCTTCGGGTTTGTAGCCCGTTTCCACAAAGGAAAAGGAGTGCTTTCTCCTTACAAATAGGGAAGTGGTGTGCGTAAAGGCGATTAGCGACATTCACGAAATTCCACTTCGTGAATTTGCGTGATTTCCGGTGATGGAGATACACAGATTTCGTGGTTTAGCTGAGGAGCTTAGAACTTGACTCGATCACTTCGTTCTGGTTTGTGGAACAGGCGAGATCGGTCCAGTAGAGTTGTCGCGCCGTGGTGTGAAAGTTCAGGTGAACTTAAATGAAAACCATGAAGAATCTTCAATTTTCTTATTTAGATTTTTCCCCATTTTCCCTCATAGTTAGCGAGTCAATTAAGTCGGCGGTTTATGGTGTAAACTTTGGTTTTTGGATGCGACAGGTAAATTGTGTGCTCAATAGAATCTACGGCAGGTAGTAGTTAGTAACTGTCGTGCGACGCAATATTTTCCGACAGATTTTGGCAAGTTGCGAGAGACCCGTCGCACAACACCCCGAGTCAGCGAAAGTTCCGTCAGTGTGCGGCAGGCTTGGAACATCTTCCTAAACATCTGTTCTATTTCTAAGCCTGCCGCACACTGACGGAACTTTCAACACATTCTCTTCATATCTTTCATTCTAGCCAAAAACACTAATGTTCACTCACGGTGATGAGCGAACATCTCCTTCTACTTCATTTTTACTTGTCCACGAGAAACAAGGCTGACGGGTTACAACACATCGGTCAATAAGTTCCATGCCTAACTACCAAATGGCGCCACTAATAAGCTATCCAATTTTCAAAAGCATTCATTATTTTTTGAACCATACGTGGTGAAAATTTGGAGAAAATGTATTATGTGTATGTAATTTCCACATCCAAACGCCCCTCGTATTCAATTTTTTTGACGTTTCCAAGTGTTTGTTGATCTTCTTACGGATTTCAGTTGTCGGTCAGAAAGATTGAGTGCGAGTTGTCTAAATATCCATGGATAATACGGTGGCAAGCAAAACTACCCAAGTAACAATTTTGGTTTTATAAGGGTTCTGAAGAGCATGAATTAGACTTCAAGAATGCTATAAAACCATGATAAAACCAGCAATGTTCCTTGGGTATTCCCTTGTAGATCCGAAAATGTGTTATTCGTGACATCGAGAAAGGTGAATCGCATCGCAAGATTGGTGAAAAGTACCTACAGCAAAGCAGCGGTTACCAAACTTTTCGCAAAGTACAAAACATATGGTTCAGTAGCAGATCGCCCAGGAAGCGGAAGGAAACGTAGAACAGATTCCAGAACAGATGCGAGAAATTAAGAAAAATCCGAAGGTTACCCTCAGAGAGATCAAGTAAGTGATTCAAAAACCGATCTCGGACAGTACTCTACGCAGAAGGATCGCTGAACACGGTATGAAGAGCAGGTTTTGTAAGAAGTTGCCTTTTGTTAGCTAAGTGAACAAAGCGAAACGACTCAAATTTGCTCGGGAACATGCTGATAAACCTTTAGAATATTGGAAGACTGTTTTGTGGACTGATGAGTCCAAATTCGAGTTGTTCAACAGCAAAAAACGACTCGTGTATGGCGTAGACCTGGAGAGGCGCTTCATGATCGACATATCCAGGGCACAGCTATGCATGGTGGAGGGAACGTGAAGGTGTGGGGGTGTTTTTCTTGAGCGGGTGTTGGTGCTTTGGTAAAAATCGATGGTATTATGACAGCAGATTCCTATATCGACATATTGCGTAAGAATTTGAAGGTTTCGTTGGGTAAAACTAGGCTGGAAAATAAATTTGTGTTCCAGTAAGATAATGACCAAAAACATACCGCGAAGAAGTCAAAGGCATTCTTCCGTTTCTGCCGTATTGAACCTATGGAATGGCTCCCACAGAGTCCAGATCTGAACCCACTAGAACATCTTTGGGCCATCTTGGATTCACGAGTTGATAAGACAGGAGTTACCAACACACATAACTATTTTCAAGCTCTTGAGAACGCCTGGGAAGATCTTGACCCACAACACCTGAAGAATCTGGTGGAGAGTATGCCGACACGTTTGCAAAAACTGTGGAAGGCCAGGGGGGAGGGGGGAGGGACACATCAACTATTGTAACCGGCCCGTTCCCTTTAATGAGTAAAAATGTACCCATATTTTGATAGTATATGAAGCTGTCAAAAAAATGGGAACTTTTAAAATCAAGATAATGCATACTAAATACCCATTTTTTATTTTCAATAAGGGACCAAAAGATGAGTAATTTTCTACCCCTTTATGGGGAAAAAATATATTAGCGTTCTCCTAGCTCGCTTTGTGCAGTTGAAAGCGCTGTTCGAAAAATCAAAAACTTCGCGTCGGAATCTATTCCACGAAAACGCGTATAATATGGAAGAACTGAAGGCTAGATCTGATAGCGAAAGCTTCCAAAATCTGAGAGGTTAATAACTTAATATTATACTATAAAATGCATCGATCTCATTAGTAGAATAGTACTTCCCAGTATGTGTCACTTCCGGAGCGTAAAAATCAAGCGTTCATCAAGCATTTTTCCACAGAAGCCTTCAGGAAATGTTTGAGCGATGTAGGAATCTCTCTGGATGATAACGATGTGATGACCGCTTCAATAGATCACTTGAACGTCGCTGGAATATTTATCGATGTAAAAACCACCGAACAAAACTTGATATACCTGAGAGGAAAAAGGCCTGAGGCTCAAAGTTTGTTGCTGCGAACAAATATACAAATTTAAGTACAGTAATTGCAACCTATTGTATTCATGCAAATGCTCATTATTCAATATTACAACTAAAAACAAATCCGAGAAATCATACCCATTTCGCAAATAACAAACATTTTTAAAAATGGGTAAAAAACACTCGATAGTCTGACGTACAGGTTGTGTACCCATTAATGGGTAAAAAGGAGTTAACCCACTTAAGTTCGAAATGGGTGATATATTACCCATTAATGGGTACTGGCGGGTTACAGTGCACTCAACAGACTGGATCTACAACTTGTTTTTTTGAAGAAAATAAGAAGTGGGTACTTTATTTTGACATGCATAATTTCTACTAAAGTTTGATCTTTCTTGAAAAAAAAATGAATTTGCAGGACAAGTGTTTTTTTATGTAACAGACAAGAAAAGAACATAATAAATATGCCATCAAAACAACAACACATAGAATCTTTCACTTATTTTACGGTTTGCTGCACTAAAAAGGAGAAACTGAGGAAGGTGGGCACTTTTTTCTGGCGGTGACTGTAGGTGCCGCGTTTGATAACACCAATGCACAAACAACAACGAGTCGATGATTCATAGAGCTGTTTGGAGATGTTCACGCGAAATAAGAAGAAGTTCTTGCGTTGAAACATCACAATGGATTAAACATGGATTCACCACTTCACTTCGAAATCAAATCACTGCTGAGTGGCGTGCAGACGGAGAAAGCCGTCCAAAGCGTCCAAAGACTCAAACATCGGCTGGGAAGGTAAAGGCCTCTGTATTTTGCGATGCGCATGTAATTTTACTCATTGACTACTTTGAACATGAAAAATAATCAACAGCAGCTATTATATCGTTTTTTTGGTCGTTTGAAGGCCGAAATTGTCCAGGAAAGGCCTCATTTGAAGACAAAAAATGAAACAATACACCGTATCACAAGTCAATAAAAACATCCGCAAAATGGTCGAATTGGGTTTGGACTTGCTACCAAATCCACTGTATTCTTCAGATCTGGCCCCCAGCGACTACTGGCTCTTCACAGAACTCAAAAACATGCTCCGTGGAAAGAGATTTGGCTCAGACGAGGAAGTGATCGCTGAAACTGATGCATATTTTGAAGGTCTTGGAAATCGTTCTACACCGGTGGTATCGAAAAGCTAGAGAAACGTTGGAGTGGTTGTATTACTCTATTAGGAGAATATATTGATGAATAAAAATGAATGTTGGCAAAAAAAAGTTGCTTTCCTACTTAGGCCCTGGATTGGCCGCAGTTCCGGAGTGTTAGAGGGGGCATCATTCGTACCACTCTAGCACGTCCTCCGTGTCGTGAGCCTTCAGAAGAGTGAGGCCCGTTGGTGACACTATTCCAAATAAACCTGTCCATTAATGGTGCTTGCGGTAATGAAAAGTGGACTCCCCGCATTCTGCAAGTACAAAACGCTTGCCACATTAAGAACTTCTTGGTGAAGTTCGACATCATCGGTCTCCGGAGGTTCTCGGGAACATCACACTTATCCTTGGCAGTTTCATATAGGTTTCCTGGATTCTGGTTGATATCCGCCTTCACATTTGTGTCGTCATTAATTACGCAGAAGACTGCGTTTCGCTAACTTCTGGTCATACAAATTCCGCGTACGGCTTTTGCGACCGTATTCTGTTTCTCTTCACGGTTTGGAGACTTCTGATCCTTAATTTCTTGGAATTCTGCGCGAAAGTTAACATACAACACATACAACTTTTCAGCTACATCTTGAGCTGAGGCATTTAGTTTCCGTTTAAAGGCCCCAACCACGCGTTTTTGACCGTACTCGTTGACCTGACGGTTTTTTTTTTGTATTTTTGCTTCCGATCATCAGCCAGACATTCTTCGAACCGTTTGATGATACCACACAACGTGTAATTCACGGTTCCTAATTTTTTCGATGGCACGATGCGACAAATCCTTATTCTCGAAGTACTCGTGCAAAATCTTGTGAATGAAGTTAACTCACAGAAAGTGTTTACACAATAAACTATGTCTACGCAAAATTTCTATTACATTTACCCAACGGATCGAGCAAGTTAGAGCAATTTGAATGTGTGCGGATTTTAAACGGAACGTTTTGGCATGATATTAGCAGATAATTGATTTCGCAATCTATCTGCTTATAACTTGCCGCAGCGACGTTGTGTTGCTGGAATTATGCGTTGTTTCAAAGGAGACTGACCAAAAATCGACCATTGGAAATCCGTCCTTTTAAGACGACCAATTTGATTTTCCCAGATAAAGAGTTTGTTTAGTTTGAATTACTTAGTGTCAAGACGTGAAGCGAACGGTCGGAATTTTTGAACGTCGGTCGATAGCAGGAGATTAGTCCGTGTTCTAGCAAACTTAAGATGATAGGAGAGTGCGGTTGGTAACCGGGTGCGACGTTTATAGTAAAAAGGATTGAAAGGTGTAATTTAACAGAGTAGTTCGAATCTTTTTTTCGTTAGCATCGGATTTTACAAGTTGAAGAAAATCTTCAAGTGCATCCAGGTTACCAAAGTGTCGTTACGGCAGCCTATCAAGTAATTAAGTCACCTTAAATGCAACATAAATGCTGCTTTTGGCCCAATATACGGCTGCTTTACTGCAATGCTATGATAATGCAGCATCAATGCTATTTTGTATTCGAAATGCTCAAAACAGGCTTCAAGCATTTAAACAGCATTTGGATTCCAACTTTACAGCAGATAGTATTGAAGATGCTGATATAATGCTTGGAGCATCTAAAATGCAGATTCAGGGATGATTAACGGCATATGCTAATGCTTATTGGTTACCTGAGTAGAGTTTCTTGGATTCAGATCGCAGAGAGAGGTAGATTTAACAGCCTTTTTACGGTGATTTAAGCCTGAGGTAGTTAAGTACACAAAACATGAAAAGTAATGAAAATTTGAGTATCTTATTGGGTGCAACTATTGGGAAGACAAAAACAGAGTGAGGAAGATATAGTAACAATATTGTACACAGGAGAAAGAAATCACAATGACAGTGAATTGGAAGATATTCCATTGCATGAGAATGAGACTAGAATCAAACAGAAACTCAAGAGTAGAAATGATGAGAGCAAAAGGAAATGCATGGACAATACGGAATTAGCAACAAAGAACAGAGTGTACACATCAGTTGGGAGCTTGGTGGAGAGAACGTTTGCGAAAAAACTTATGCGACTGAGATAGAAACGACAAAGAGAGTAAAGAGAAAACTGGAGGCGGAAATTCGGTCAACTATCATAGAAGATGAAGGTTCAGTCAAAGGGATTGCTCAAAAAACGCGGGAGATCGATTTTGTACCCAGGAGTACGACGAAAAGTAAAACTTTATTCACTCATTATCTGGATACAAGAAATTAGCCTTAGCTTGAGATTGTTTGAATGTAATAAAACAGTTGAGCAGTCAAAATAAATGCACTCTTTGGTGAAAAATACCACTATTTATCCCATAAATTTTTCATTTGAGCTGCAGTTTTGATGACTGTATTTTTTTAAATTAAGTTTCCTCTTCATAATTGCCCAGTAGTTGTCAATGTGCCTGAACTGCTGACAATTGGGCGGATTGAGGGGTTCCAGAACAAGCTGGACTCCGTTGTCATTGTACCATACGACTTTACTTTACGACTTGAGTGTCAAATCGCAAGATCCGGCCAAAATGTCACCGGATCGGTCTTTATGGAGGGCAGAATCTGCTTCTGGAGACAACCGCTTTTGTCAACCTCAGAGCTCATCATTTTCTCAGCAATTTTCGTAGAAATGTCTCCATCCGAAAGTCCTGAGATTGCGCTAATTGTTTGCAACACCTTCAAATGCAGTTGACGATAAGTTACTTTGATTATTCCAAGCAATAGTTTTCCCCACCCACGGAAACGTTTCGGGATATTTATCAAATTGAACAATTTCATAATGTTTGAATCTGGATTTTCAACGTGGGCAATATCGTTCCTTTGGCTTCCATCTGACATAATTTACTCTAAATCGTAATTTCTCGCCACACAATTCCTACCACTGAAAAAGATAGTTTCCTGCTGTCTGCTGTTAAAACATTCAACAGCCGACCACCAGAGTGCTGTAAAGAAAATAATCAGTCCGTCCAGATTTTAAGTCGAGCATATTATGCTTCTTCATACATGTCATGCTTCTGTTGTGGCCGTTTTTTCAGTTCTGACCTTGTGCCATTTTTGGAGGTTAACTTGGCTCAAAAATCGACCCAACCATCAGCAAATTAACGAAAAATAAACTCGGGTCGACTAAAACTGGTGTTAGAGCCTTCATAAGAACGGCCAAATAAAAACATCAGAGAATATCAAAAACATATACACTTCCAGTCATAAGTACGGACTTGCTTGGAAAAGCATTGCAACACTCAGTTGCATCACCCCTCAAAAAATTTAGCCTCACTTAAATACTAAAGACTGGACCCGGAAAAAATGAGACACACAAAAATGATCACCAAAAATTCATTTTAAATCGGATACTTTTCAAATTTTCAGGGATTCAATAACTATATATTAGCTATGTTTTGGAATAATTTTTTTATTGAATTTCCTCCTCCAAGCTTAATGCTTGTTCATTTCTCTTAACACTGCTCATGAGATCTTGGGCGAGGCTTTGTCCATCTTCCTTACACAATTTCTCCCAGTTTTTCTTCAAAGCTTCATAGGTTTTGAATGTTTTTCCGCTTTTCTTCAACTTCTTCTTCATTATCGCCCAAAACTTTTCGATCGGACGAATTTCTGGTGTATTTGGCGGGTTCGCCTTCTTCGGGACCACATTAACGCCCTTCGCTTCGTACCAATCCATTACAGGCTTGGCGTAATGACACGAAGCGAGATCCGGCCAGAACAGCGTGGGACCACGGTGAGAGCGAAGGAATGGCAGCAAGTGCTTCTGCAAGCATTCCTCTCGATAAATCTGCCCGTTTATGGTGCCGGTTGTAACGAACGGCTTGCTGTACCGTCCGCACTCGCAGATCGCCTGCCACAACAGGTACTTCTTCGCGAATTTGCCCATCTTTCTCTTCCGGAACTTTTCCGGAACCTCCATGCGGGACGTACCGACAAAAAACTCGAGGCCGGGGATTTATTTGATGCCCGCCTTGATATATGTCTCGTCATCCGGGACAAGACAGCCTGGCTTGACCAGCCACTCATGCTACAGCTTCCGCGCACGCAATTTGGCCAACGTGTTGTGGTTGTCAGTCCAGTTTGGCGCCTACCTGACCTTAAAAACACGTAGCCCAGCCCGCTTCATGGTCTGCTGGACGAACCACTTCGACGAATTGACTTTTTTGGCCACGTCTCGGGTGGAAAGGTTCGGGTTATTCTTAAAATATTGCCTTATCTTCAGTGCCTTCTCTGGGTATTCCGTTTTCGGTTTTCGGCCGCTTCCAGCGCTCGATGGTTTTCGTCTCCTGGAACATCTTCACAACGCTGGACACGGTGGAATGGTGGATTCCAAGCCTTTTGCACGATCCATCTGTGCGACTGACCAGGATTATCGATCACCACGCCCAGGATTTGCTGGCGTAGCTCTTCTTGTTTCGAATGCATCTTGAAAACTACTAGACAAATTGCATTAAAATTCTGCACACATTAACATAACACTCTAAACCAGCATTACTCAGAACATCATCAATTTTTACCCACGAAATTGTCGCATTTTTTCCGAGTCCAATATTTAGTACATTTATGTTGCTACATCTCGTAACCCTTAATATCTACAAAGGTGTGCAAGGTCAAGAAAATTTAAAAGAGGGTTTGGAACTGCACCGGTACGTGGCGCTAGTCACCATAGAAGATTTAGCATTTTCAACATGTTCCATCTCGTGATTCTGATAAGCTAGAAAGTTCAAGTCTTTGGCAAAGTTATTCAGGAGGTCAAAGGCAATTGAATGGTGGCTCGTTCAGTTCGCAGTTTTACCGCAACCTGGAGCTATTGAGTATGGAAAATTGAGCATTTTCAACTTGATTCTAAGACAACGTTGTTCAAAGACATCCGAATGGTGGAGAAGATGAGTGGCAAAAAAATGAGTTTACTTAATTGTTGTTCTATCAGAAGTTGTTTATTTCAAATTTCAAAAGAATGGATCAAGCTCAAAGGTAAGATATTCTATGTTGCAAACCGTGCCGTAGTAAAATTTGAAGTTTGTAGTAACTCCAATTCCTCGAAATACTTTCCATTTGCTCTAACAACAGCCGTATGAATTCTCGGCATTCGTTCAATGAGTTTCCAAAATGTGTCATTCGAGATATCCTGCCAAGCGTTTTGTAGGCACTCCCACAAGTGTTCTGAGGAAGCATTTACCTCGTGCGCTTGACCGGCGCTTATCCCATAGCAGTTTGATTAGATTTAGATCCGGTGATTGCGCCGGCCAAACCACGTCAGACAACGTTCCGTTTTGGTCAAAGTCCTGACTAAAATATGAAGTGAGTCAGCCTTGACTATGAAGTGAATTAGACTTGAATATCGACTTTGAAGTGAATCAGACTTTGAATGTGTGGTGAGTCAGTCATGAATCACTTTAATTTGAGGTGAGTTCGTCATGATTTACTTGTATATGAAGTGAATAACACCTTATTCACTTCAACATGAAGTAAATCAGACCTGAATCATCTGCATATTAAGTGGATCGGACCTGAATAACGGGAATTTGAGTTTAATCTTTTATGGATCACTCAAGCCTTTCCTAAATTATTTGAATTTGTGGTGATTCAGTCCTGCATCACTTAAATATGAAGTGAGTCAGGCCTGAATCACTTGAAAATGAAGTGAGTCAGCATTGAATGACATGAATATGAAATGAACAAGACCTTTTTTTTTACGGATTCATTTATTTGTACAGGCTCAATCGAATCAACTTCACAAAGCCAAGTTTTCATGTTTATATACATCAGTTATCTTAGAACTAAGGTAAAGGGGATAGAAACCGATTACTCGCGGTCGTCTCGAGGTTAATAGGAACGACAATTTTAACGATGGGAAAATTGGGGTATGAACAAGACCTTAATCGCATTAATATGTAGGCGAGTTAGACCTGAATCACTTGAATTTATTGTGAGTCGTTGGGTTCGTGAAATATAATATCATGAATGTACCTGTATTTAGAGGTGCTAGCAAACTTTTCGAGTTGAGTGCAACATTCAACCGAGTGTTGAATATTGCATCAGCTCGAAAAGTTTAGTACAATACTCTTCAAGCGAGTCCATACTTATGATTGGTAGTGTATACTAGCCTATCCTCTCTGACAGAGCGATACGGATTCGGATACCTAAATAGAACTCTAAAATCTAACGATTGTCAAAAAACTACAGGAAGACAGTGTCAAAACAATGCAGAATTATACTTATTGAATCCACCAACAAAAGGTTTTTACAAGGATTGTTTCATCTACGCATAACCATTTTCATTAAAAATATAATGTTAC